>JAEUBB010000121.1:40310-51464 GCA_018257885.1 Parmelia sp. 050094 | reverse complement strand
TGGATGGCTTACCAATGGGATCCGCCCCACAGGAAACGAAATACTGGTTTGAGGGAGCCCTGATCTGTCTAGTACCGCAACTAGACCACTATGGTGTTCTCGAAATAGCCATCGCCGATGCTATAGAATATGGACGTACCAATTCCACCAAAAACTCCTTCAATGCAGTTCTCATATCAATTCAGCATCTAGTTCTGATCAAGTCATTTCCAGATGGAAGTGTTGAGCATACGGAACTTCTGCCTCTGATTCCTATCACCACTCATCGCGCTAAGGATCCTCAAGCAAGATATGGTACTGAAGCGCTTGACGCCTTCTATAATACGATGTTTCCTAAGAAAGACCAAGAGGTCGAACAACCCCGCAAATCGAATTTTGAACACGTCGATCATGATTCAGATCAAGAGGACAGCAAGCATTATTATGGTGGTGACGAAGACAAAGAGTCACAGAGTGAGTTGCAAGAATGCGAGGAGAAATTAGAGGGTCACGTAGACGAAGATTGCGTGGAATCTGTTGTGGGTAATATCGCGGAGGACGAAGAAAAGGACGCAGAGGGCGACGACGCAGAGAGCGACGACGCAGAGAGTGACGACGGAGAGAGCGACGATGGAGAGAGGAAAGATGAGATCAAGCTCATCCCAGCAACTACTCCGGTGACGGTGGTCTCGACTAGAAATTCATTTATGGCACTGATCCAATTCTTCGAAGCGATAACAGTTGGAACTCTACGGCCAACTCAGCCGAACGAAGCACTTTTACCAGAAGAGATCTGTGAAATGGTGTTACGCAATGTGTCGGACACAAAGACTTACAACTCTTGCCTGAAAGTTTCTAGGAGATTTCGGCATTTCTGTCAACAAAGACTCGTCGTCATGGATAACATAGTGTTCCTCGAGCCTTTGCCCAAGGACCTAGCCTCGTCGATCACCAAGGAGAAAGAGAAGGGTAGGCTCGATCCTCAGCCTCTCCCTGATTTTCTCGCAGTGGAGGTGTCCTCTGACCGACAGATGAATGTTTGGTTTCGCTCAGGCCATGTGTTCGGCGATGAGCTGACATGTTTTATTGTTACGGGATCCGAATGGAATAGAAAGACCTTCATCAACCATGGCGTTGTATTTCAGGGATTGTGTGCGTCACTTCCTGAGGACGAAGGGGCCGGCAAACGCAAGACATATGCAGCATTGTGAGTTGATAGAGCCTAAATTCCTCTGTGTTGTTCATACGATATCCTTGTTATTTGTTGACGCTGGCTGATGTAGTTACTGGTACGCGACCTCGAGGTTGAGCTGACAGACGTCTATAGAGACAAATATAAGAAAATCACTCGGCAAGGATCAGAGGGCACCCCATGGGAACATGCCATTGCAAAATGCAAAGTCAATCCCGATGCTCAGACACAAATGTCAGTAGTGCTCATCTCATTGTCGTGTTCGTATGAAGTTTTGACTGACATCTTCACTACAGACTCGCCAACTTTTGGATACAAGCGACAAAGGATTTGGGCCATTTCCTCAAAGCGCCTACTAGCGAACCAGCCTGGACATTTCCTCCAAATACTCTGTTACTTTTCGGCACCCAAGAATGCTCTAATAGTAAGGATAGTGTCGGTGGTTTGGAATACTTCCACTACCTTTATCTACGTGTGAAGCGAGGGAGNCAAGTATTGGGACAATCAGTGGGACGACATCATCCGCGAGGCTACAGAACATCTGAACCATACCGATGACCAGAATATAGAGTACGGAGAATGCCCAGAAGGTCAGGTAATCGGCGCTTTCGACCCCTACGTTATTCTGACAGTCGGACTGGAAGTCCGCTTATTTAAGTGGGAGCAAGGTTTCGACGAAACTATCGATGATGAAGTAAGGAGAAAGACGTCACCTTTTAGCATCTTGAGAGAATTGAATCCGGGAAAAACCTTGAACATCTACGAGAAGGGTGACACAGAGGAGATTGAGAGGTTCCTAGAGAAGGCTGAGCAGCAGAAGGAATCAATCAAGGCAAGAGAGTCGGAGAAGTACGGAGGAAAGAAGAAGTGGTGCACTGTGGCTATGGTCCGACAGTCGAGCCATTGGCAATCCGTGATGTATTGAGCGCGTCCGTGATGGTATGGCTGGATATAGTGGTCTCCGAAGACGCTGATCGCGGTCCGGGAAAGATGACGGATGGTCTGGCATTGCGCCTTTCCAGAACCTAGACAAGTATGGCAGTGACGGCGAGCTTTGATGGCATCGAGAGACGATGATAGATTGGCTTGCGAAGATGCTTTTCACACCTGATAGACGGTCTTTACACATGTTCACCCTCCTTCACTGGGACCTACGTCCCCGGACGTTGATTTGCCAGTGAGGACGAGCATGCACCCATTTTACAACCAGCCAATCATATACGAAGCCTGGACCCGAGAACCCAACATCAATAGCCCGACCTTCCCTCCATTGCCGTCCCCTCTCATCTACCATTCCGCGTGCAGGATTCCTACGTAACGTCTAAAAGGTAGGTCACCCACCTCAATTAAACGCTGAAATAACCGGTGAAACCCTTCGGATCTATCTAGACTGTTTTTCTAGGGCCCGGATTAATAACCCTCTTTCTCACTCACGAAACCTTCTTGTCCAGGACTTTGGCTGCAGACCTCCGTATTCCTGTGCGAATTACCTAGATAATATAGCGGATTTATCTTGCCTGTTTTTTGTTTTTTTGTTTTCTTGGGGTGGAGGGGCAGCCGTTGGAAAGCAAGGGCAAGGGCAAACAATCTGCATGCTGATGTAATCAAGCTTGTAAACAATCCGAATTAATTTGTCTCACTCGTGAGAGTAACTCGTTACGCGTCAAGTGAAAAAGGACACCTCGACTCACTTGGATCTGGAATACTAGATTGATTGACAGGCTTCTTACTGTAGTCCTGACGAGAAATTACTACATTTGAAGCTCGTCCGACACGCCCAACATCTCAAGTTCAAGGCTGTTCTTGGGCAACTTTCTATAGCTCGCAACCTACGCTGCAAATGCATAGCTTCCAAGCACGGCATACACATCCCAAGGGCAAGTCCTCTCATTCCTTCCTAAAATCTGCGCGACGACACCCGCGTTCCGAAGACCCATGTCGTTGGCCATGAAGCGTAATTGTTTGATGATCCATGGCTTAACCTGCGTTGCGGAGCTAGCGTGTAACCCTGCGACATAGAGTGGGAAGAGCAGAGCGTAGGATCTTAGTCTTTGGGTTGTGCAATTGGCCTTATGCCTCGGCGTGGTACTGTCCTTTCCTGTAAATTGAGGCGCAGAGGCACAGATTTCTTTTGCTAAACCGTCAATATGACTAGACACGATGGACGTGCTAGGAGAAAGAGGGGTTTTCTGAGAAGACTTTGTGTCTCGCGAGGCATGAACTGAGCGGATCATGTCATTCAATAGTATTCGCATCACCCGGAGAACGTTCCATCCCTGAGTAATGACATGATCTGGGTAAGTGTCGTATCGTTGTTCGAATACTCGTTCCGAGGACTCTTCTGGACATGTCGTACTGTAGAGCCATGCTGAAGGCATGTGCTTACCAAGTAGCATGAATTCAGAATCAAGTTCCGTTGCACGAGTAAGAATCACGGAGCTGGGAAGGCATCCATCTTCTATGGCCCCTCTTAGATTGGCGTATTTGACGGTCAGCCCAGAGATCCGCCACTTCGGGTCCTCCTTGTTTAAGAAAGGCTCAAGATCAGCGCGAAGCTTGACCAAAGCGGGCGGCACGGGAGAATTTGCCGCAACGCAGCTAATGAGAAGATTGGTGCTCAGGCGTGCCGACAGCCGGAGACCGGTATAGTTTTGGAGTAGCGGCTCCTTTCGCAAATCGACCAGAGCAAGAGCACCGTTTATATGACTCATCCATGAGGTGATTGATCGAGGGTTGTTGTTGGTGATTTTTTCGTAGAGGTCGAGTAGGAGCACTGCCAGCAGGGTTGAGTCACTCGTTGCGGACTCACGCACCTGGAGTGCTTTGTTCAGTAGAGACAAAGCTGACAGATACTTCTGCCGAGAGACTTGCGAGGCCTGTGTGCAGTCGTATTGGAAAGAGAAGAAGGCTAGGCTGACAGCATCCACACTCGCAGTCAAAGGTTTGTCCGTTGGAGACCGCTGGTAGAGAGATTCTAGGACATCATATGTTCTCACGAAGCCGGACACATAGTGAGAAAAGAAAGCGTTCCTTGCCCTATCGTCGATCGTGGTAGTCAGGGTTTGCGGGACCGGCCTGATGGTACGGCTCAATGCTTTCTGCTTGATGGTCTGGGTTTCATTGCGGACTCTCAGCTGCTCGGTATCGCGATAGCCGGAGCATGCAAGGGTCGCTCTGATACATTGACCGCAAGAGTCTCTTCGGAGGTCACACTACGATTATGTAAATTGGAAAAAAGGAATTTGGATGAGGCGAATGGGGGCATACACGAAGCTTCCTCTTTCTACATTCTAAGCACGCCTTGGAAGGTTTGCCGTGGTAAACCATGCTCTGGCTACCTCCAAACGCTAAAGTACTCTAGGCGGGATACATGGCGGTACAATTATCAATGCTTTGACTCGCTATAGTAAAGAAATCTAAGGTAACATGCAGCTGTCGCGCTGTCTCCAACCCCCCGGACTTTAATCGGAATTCGGGACTCCGAATCTGACTATACCCAAAAGCGTAGGTGTTCCGTTGCTATCACGTGACTCAAGGTAAAGCTAATCAGTGTTGCAAATGTGGGTTACACCTCGATAGGGGTGAAATTAGAGTTCGACAGAGGTAAGAGCGGATATATTCCGCATCTACTCGGCTCCAAGGAATTTATTAAGTTTTCTTTTTTTAATATATATATTTAGTATATACTTAGCTTAAGTATATACTAAGTATATACCTTTATTAGCTCTTAAAGCCTTATAAGTTCTATATTTCTAAAAGAGTATCTATATCTATAATTTAAGATAGTTAATAAAACTAGTTTCTATTTTCTACGCCCTAATTTAAGGAAGACTTTAATTCAAGCTTATTAATTCGCTAAGAACTTAAAACTAGTACTCTTTCTTTATTAGATTTTGTATTTGATAAGATAAGAATATATTATAGACGTTAGCTACAGCTCTCTAACTCCCACTCAGCCGAGACCTCAGAAACTCAAATGGCTCTTATACCTCCGCTCCAATGGCAACAATGTCGGATCCCACGTGCAGCTCTCATATGCCCCTGTTTCAAGACTCGCCATATCCCCCTCGTCAAGCTCAAAATCATACAAAAGGGTATTCTCGACAATTCTGGCGGGCGTCACGCTCTTCGGCAGCGGCACAAAGCCCTTCTGCAGACTCCACCGGAGCAAAATCTGCGCGGGCGTCTTCCGATGCTTCTCCATGAGCGGCTTTAGCAACGGATCATCAAATCTCTTGCCTTGCAGAAGGGGACTGTAGGCTTGCAGGACAATATTCCGCTCGCGGCACCAGTTCACTATATCTTTCCGTCCAAGCCAAGGCTGCAATTCCCACTGCCCGACATCAATCGTCCCTCCAGCGCCCTTCCCACCCTCCTCCTCCAATTCCTGCTGATAGCCCTCCATCTCCTGCAGATGATGCAGTCCATAATTACTCACCCCAATACTTCTCACTAGCCCCTCCCTCTGCGCCTCCACCAGCGCTTTCCACGCTCCTTTCCGATCTTCGCGTCCAGAACCGGGGTGGTGGATGAGGCACAGATCGAGATAGGAAAGGCCGCTGTCTGAGAGGGTTTTGCGCAATTGGCGCTTGGAGGTTTCGTATGATAGGGGTGGGAAGACTTTGGAAACGAAGAAGATGGAGGTGCGGGGGAGGTTGCTTTTTTTGATGGCGGCGCCGCAAGGAGCCTCGTTTGCGTAGACGAGGGCGGAATCGATCTGCGGAGGTGTGAATTGGTGTGTGGGGAAGGGTTTGGGGAAGGCGCGGCTGGTGGATGTGGAAAGTGGAAGAAAAGGGGATTGTGAGTGTGGCCTACTTGTCTGTAGCCGGCTTTGAGGGCTCGCGATACGGCATTTTCAGCCGTGTGGCTGGGTCTGCGAAATAGAACGGTCAATCATGGGATTGTGGCGGATGTGGGGTGTCTGGATGGGTTACGCACGTTTGATAGAGCTGGGTAAGGTCAGCAAGAGGAGATCTGGACTCGGTCATCAAGTTGTTGGAAGGAAGGATAGAAAAAGGGGAGGCTGCGCATACGCCATATCCAAGCATGGGTATCTCATAGCCCGAATTCGTCCGTATTGTGGAATTGATGCTCAAAGGCGCCTTTGCCATTGTGCTGCTGTCTCGACGCGTGAGCAATGCTATCTCAGCATGTCCTCCCCCGCTCATCCGTCCCCATGAATCGGAGATCGCACGAGCTTTGCGTGTGTCCATGGTGAACGAATCAAGGTTTGCCAAACCGTATTCGCAGCCTTGTCACCATCTCGAATGCCATAAGAAAAACACATAGCCTCACCTAGACGGAGCCTGGACCGCTGACAAAGCTGAAGGCATGATTTCAAAATATCAATACAAAAGCCTCGATCGCGACAATAGGCGTGAGCTCATTTATCTCCCTATCTCAGCCGTTGGTAGATGATGCTCACAGTGCGCTCGGAATAAATATTCCTGCAAGCAGAATTCGACGTGACATTCGGATTCTGCGACGTGATTATAGGTAACCGACGGGTAGTGCGCCCCTGGTTAATGATAAAAGAGTCCGAGAATTGGAAGGTGAATGTGGAACCGAAGTCTGAGGCTCAGGGAGTTATTTATTGTCGGATATACGGAGTAGGAGTTTCGGACCTAGGAGATAGGACATAGGGGCTAGGTACGGCAGCCCATAGTGACCATCCTTCGACTTCTGATTTTCGCAATTTTCGATTCTCGTAATATTTTTAAATAACTCTCTCTTTAGAGGTTACTTTTAGGGGAATAAGAGTACTTTTGTAGATACACTATAAAGGTAGCTCCTACGCATATAGCCTCTATTTAATAGACGTATAGTTCTATACTTACTAGACGTATAATCAGATTAGCAGCTTAATCTACAGATCAGACTTCGAGGTTAAGCTTCGAAATCGCAAATAATCATTGCATGGTCGATAATTCTTAAGAGATACCCGATACGCTGAAAATGACTTCGAAAATTACCTCGAGAAACCTCGAGCGAAACCTCGAAAGATACCCCGAGTAAAACTCCAGAAGAGTACCCCGAGTAAAACTCCAGAAGAGTACCCCGAGTGAATCCTTAGTTGGATACCTCGAAAGAGTATCCCGGAAGAGATATCCCTCGCAAGAGTACCCCGAGTAGAGTTCGAACTGTCTGAAATTTGAGATTGCGAGTATCAAAATTCGAAGGTTGGCCCCTGGCACCCCTGGGCTGCCGTACCTAGGTCCGATTGGTACAATCTACATATGGAGGCTGGCTCGGCGAGTTAAACGGGATGTGTGGTTCGGGCCACTAGCTGACGGACGGATGAGCCTACTCGTATCGATGTCATAGGTAGCGACATGTGCGGGACGGATAAGGCTAATGCAGCGTTGAACGAAGGCTTCCTTAGCCTAATATTCAAAAGCTAAAGCTACAGGTCTGCTAGTCCTTGACCACAACATGACTTTTCTCATTTGGTCGCCTTCTTCAACTGTCTTTCACCAGCACGCCTTTCATGACGCTAATGATCTTCTGCGTCGCAGCTTGCCGCTGCAGCTCGAATCCGCCTTCAACAAATCCACCTTTAGCAGTACCAACAGGCACCTGCGCCTTCCCCTCCGCAAGCCCTTCGTAGGCTTCTGTGACGAATTGGTCGAGGGGAAGGCCTTTGGGACCTTTGCCGCCAAGCTCGGGCTGGTTGGCGGCGCTGTTGAGTTCAGCTGGAGGAGGATTGGGTTAGCGAGCAAACCGGGAAAGAGGGGTTGGTGGATGCACTTTGCACGAGTGGCGGGATCAGCTCGATGACTTTGGTGTTGGAGCCTAGTAGCTGCTCGCGAAGGCAGAGAATGAAGTGATGAAGAGCGGCTTTGCTGGCACTGTAGTTTGGGTACCGGGGAATAGGCGTGTAGGCTAAACCTGAGGTGGTGCTGTGTTACTGTAAGCATGCGTGAAAGATTGATCAGGAATGGGCCTACTAGATGATGGCGTTGGCTTCCTTTTTCTGCTGCAGGAACGGCAAGAATGCCGTCGTGAGTGCAAGGTAGCTGATGTAGTTAACTTTGAACTCCTGCTGGAGGAGATCAATATCGACACTTGCGGGTTTCGAGAAGTCAAAGGAGCGCTGAATGCCAGCATTGAGAAAGACACAGTCAAGATCTGGGTGGTTGTCGGTCACGCTGCCAAAATGTGAGTTGTAGTCACAGCGGCAAAGTAGTGAGGAGAACATACCTCTTAGCGAACTTGGGAATCTTGTCGAGGTTGGCAATATCGAATGGCATGGAGCTGACCTTGCTCTTGCCATGCTGAGCGACGAACTCATCGAGGTTTTGCTGGCGGCGACCAACAGCAATGACGTGTGAGCCCTCCGAGATCAATCTATCTGCAAGAGCCTTGCCGATGCCGCTGGTGGCGCCAACCAAAAGGATCTTCTTATATTGAAAAGGCATTTCGTGAGGAGTGATCAAGGTCCGCGAGTTTGTCATGAGAACAAGGGTGGCCCAAAAGATGGCTCAAAATTTCTGTTTCTGAGCTTCTCAGCCGCACTTGCTCCGTAAGACATCATCTCATCTTTTATAAATCATAATACGGTTGCGGTTGAGAACCGAAACCGACCCAGCGCCGTATCGGAGACTTCACCGTACGCCATGGGGTATGATGTCAGAATTGAAGTCAGACATGATGCAGACCTCGGCTCGATGTTCCCGACTTCCAGTTTGCTGTCGTGTACTCGCTGGTGACTTTAGTCTCCGGATACTGCAAAAAATCGCTTCAACTGCGCAGTACAATATCTCGCGGGTGATAGAAAGGCCCGATAGCAAGCAGCCCTGGCTTTTCCGGAGCAGAAGGGAATGCAGAGGCAAGACTGATAGTTTTTCACGGGAATAACTACTTGTTGAGGAAAATATTACGAACTTGGTTCAATCAAGATGGGAAGGGCAAGCCGTGGGTGGGTTGCAGGTTTGATTTTGGGGTATGCAGGTTTTTCTGTCACTCACGGGAATATTCCGCGAACAGTAAGACTTACAAAAAAATCTTTAGTTACAAACTTGTAGTAGATATTGTTTTCTGTTAGGAGCTTTTGTTGATATGTTACGATTTGTCGCGTTAACGAGGTCTTTTTCTTTTTCTGCTCTGTCCAGAGACTCAAGTCAGCGAGTACAGAACGTTGAGATTTTCTTGGAGTATGGAGGGCGTGGGGCCAACAGGATCAACGACGTTTTGGATTCTTACTCAGAAAGCATCAGTTCTGGTAATTACCGAGTTTTGCATGTACAAGGGGACATTGTTGCTACCGTTACATTTAAAAGTCCAGACCTCTTTTATTGCGTAGATGCTGGATGGAGGTGTGGGGACGAGGATGGGTGGAGAACTTGGGAAAAGTGGGGAGGCAGGGTTTGGGTGTGTCCTGTGGATGAAGGCGTTTGAAGGTTTGCTTTGGAGCTGAAGATGGAGGGGGAACTGCAGTTATGTGGTAGGGCTTAGGGCTATCACTAGCGCATATGCAGGACGCCTTGACTTGGCAGCGCAACGATTTACGCTGGTCCATGTAAACACTTCACACCATCAGCTCTACAGGATCTTTGCACAGCGGACGGCTCCCCTGTAGGTTCTGGGTAATGGCTTGGAGGATTCCAAGTATGCTCATAGATCAGATCTCCCGAATAAGTAGCCAAGACTGGTATGGCCGGTCATGAGACCTAGCACAGGGGTCTTCCGCTGTGCAAAGACCCTGTACAGTGACTAGACAGACAACAGCTCGTTCTGCTTACTGGCAGAATGACATAAACCAAGCTCGCCAAGTGTCAGATCAGATGCCAAGTGTCAGATCAGATGAACAAGAATTCTTATCGTTTTGGCTTCGCTTCTACATTGCATAGGCATCCTTCAGTGATCCTGATGGCTGCACGAGTATTTCTACAGCCTGATGCGTTAGTCTTATAGTTCTGACAGCCGGATGGTTTTCCTTCTGTCATTGGTTTTGCCCCACTTGCACACTCTTCCAAGATTTGTCGGCGCCGATATCGCTTAAGTCGTTGATTCTTCCGGCAGATGTTCAGCTTTGCAGTATCTCAGCAACGCAGCTATGAGAGCTCGCAGGAGGTGGACTGAAGAGGAAGATCAGATTCTAACCCGAGAAGCAACCATACAACGTGAGTCGAGTCGTCATTGCTGCTGAACCTTGACGGCGATTATTCAGCACCAGGCTGAACAAGGCTGGACAAGGTTGGCTGACTCTTCGTGACCTCAGTGGAGACAGGTGCTCTCAAGCAGTGGAACCTCATTGCAGAAAACCTGCCTGGGAGGACCAACAAAGACTGCCGCAAGCGTTGGGCCAAATTGGGCAACGAGGTGAAGAAGGGGGCTTGGAGTAGCGACGAGGATAAGAAATTGCAAAGTGCCATTGCTCAACTCGGCTTCAAGTAGGACAATACCTTATTCCCGGCATGCATAATGCGATTGTTCCGTGCTCACGGTCTTACAGGTGGACGCAAGTAGCCGAGATCGTGGGGACGCGGCACGCAGAGCGTAAGTGCAGCTCAAAGACCTCGTCACGTGCCAATATTGAACACCCTGTACAGAGTGCGCCAAGCGCTGGCAGCATTCCCTCGACCCTAATGTCGACCATAGCAATTGGGACAGCAATGAAGACCAATTGCTCATGGAAAGCGTCACCAGGCACGGTCGCAATTGGAAGACCATCCGCAGCGAAAAATTACCACATCGCTCCACCACCGACATCAAGAACCGGTCAGTCGACCACGTCATCGGTTCCTCCTGGTATTTTCTGACAATGTAGCTGGCAGACACACGATGCTCATTAGAAAGCCGCTAAGTGATACGACTTCAACTCGGACGCGGGAGACTTCACCGCGGTTCTCGAATACCGAGCAGATCATGGATGATGAAATCACGTTGAACGAAACATTTTGGAATGATGGATCGACGAATGATCAGATCCTGCCCGATGCGTTTGATGCCTTGTTCCCTCTCGACCTCGACACTACCACTAC
>JAEUBB010000121.1:12228-25364 GCA_018257885.1 Parmelia sp. 050094 | reverse complement strand
ATCATTGTCTTCTCAGTTCTATACGGGTTCGCGTCCGGTGCTTTTGTGGCTATCGTAGCGGCCTTGGTGGCTCAAGTGTCTGACATCAGACAAATCGGCGTTCGAAATGGGACAAATTTCTTCGTCATCTCGNTGGGCGGCGCTGACTGGTAGTCCTATCGCCGGAGCACTGATCAGCCACAACAATGGAGGCTACATTGGCGTGCAAATCTTTTGTGGAGTAGTCATCTTCGTGGGTGCTCTCTTCTTCATCGCCTCTAGACACGTACAGGTCGGACCTGGCTTGAAGAAGTGTTGAATGGAGGCATCTGAGGGGACCTGATGACAAAGAGGATGCTGAGGGTGTTTGTGACATTCATAGCGTGTGCGCACATGGAATTAGTCAATCGGGCACTGCGGTGGACTAATGTAGCTTATACCACTTAGACTGTTGCTGCTTTTGCGAGATCTTGGCTGCTTTTGATTCCCCTTCCATGCTATGAGCTTTCTCTGGACGGCTGTGGAATTTCAATGACGAGTGCCGCTTGACGCCAATAGTCTAGCCAGCTCTCTGTCACATCACAAATGAGATTGCCTGGCTAGAGTCGTCTGTGGGACGTCCGAAGTCTGTTGTGCTGCTGTTTGCCTTCCCCACAGCTCGGTCTTAGCAGCATTCGACCTTGTTGGCATTCCAAGCCAATCGAAAAGGCTCTCGATTGCCGCGGGCCACCTCGGCATATCTTAGCTCGTGCATGCAATATGAATTGATCTCAAGATTTAGGCAGGGTACGTGTGGGGCCAGTATTGAATATGGACGCCAAAGAGGCAAGATCTTTCCATTTTCGCTATGGAAGGTAACGAAAGATAGATACTTCACTCGTAGATGAAACCTTTTAAGTCTACCATGAAGGGAAATCAACAACACACCCACCACTTTTTATCAAGGGTCCCGTACACCCTCTTTACTACATGTACACCCTCTCTAATTCGTCTATCCCCTTGTGAGGTAATAAGTCACATCTATCATCCGAGGTTGCAATTCTCGAGGTGATTATGACTTTCGGAGACACTCAAGGGTACTCGTACTCTATCTCGCCTCGAGAACGAATGTGACTTGACAACTGTCGAGGACACTTGTCTCAGCGTATCTCGAGGATTCGCAATTCTCGAGAACGAATATAATTTATTATCTTGGAGAGTAATAATGACCATAAAAGAAATAGAAAAAGATTATAACAGCGACGTCAAACAAAGAAAATGAAGATTGACTTTCTTTCGTCGTAATCTGCTGGACTTTTAGTGCTGGAATGAGATAAACGTCTCACTAGCCTGCCTCTATCTGCCAAGCGAAGAAGGGGTGTATACCTATGTAGTAAAAGAGGATGTATACCTATTGGGACTCTTCATTAACTATGGTATGATCGAATGGATTTAGCGGTTTTCATTCTTATGGCACATGTAATCCTTGACATCTAGCATGGTTGAATCGTGAATAAAGAATTTCTGCTTTGTTAATCTATGTATTCTTGCTCCTACTAATCGTATTGTTACATGCGCTAAAATTAAGCATCCACGGAAGATACCCGCTAGTGGTAACATTGCACGTGCACAAAAATCGCCCCAAATCACCTCAATACCTTGGGCCATCTCCGTCACTATTCATCCGGACTTGGTCTGTCCTCCTCATGCCACGAGCGCTGGCTAACCGGAACACAGCCAAGTAGATCACAGTTCTTTTCTCCTGTCAACGACGTACAGCGTACAGTGCTGCCGCTCCAGCGATTCCGTGCCCCGCTTGCACAAGGTCGTCCCAAGTGCGGCCTTCGATGACGGCCATAGAGCGCGTCAGGAAGTAGAAGATCACTCCACGATCCAGACACAGCTTCAACAGATTATGAGCGCTTTTATTTAGGGGATACCAGGCGGAAGGATTGAACTCGGCCGGATCGTCGAAGCCGCTACCAACATGCAGACTTACTGGAGAGCCTATGGGCAACGAAGGCCACCAGCACATACAAGCGATGGTCCAGATGAAGCCGAAAATACGCGTATACTCTGTGTCCCGAACAAGTCAGCGTAAGAACAATAGATGAGATGCTGGATGGAACAAGAGCGTGCACACGTACTGCTGTCCTTGATACCGTACTGCTGGGCGTATTTGATGACATAGTCTTCGATCGTGATGATGGCTGCCTGAGCCATCCAGATGGTGAACATACCTCCCGTACTTCTGCCGACGGAATATCCAGACACCGAATGCACAAGCGATGAAAAAAAGAAGGCAAGCCAGAGCTCGGCATACTGGGACACATCGCCCTCATGTAGGTTCAGAGTCTTCACGATTGCCTGAGCCGGGGTGATGATACTTCGACGCAGCTGCTGATGCCAACATTTGCCCCACCATGTTCGGACACGGTAGGCATTCTTGCTGAAATCGCCGAATATGGGCGGCCACTGTTCAGGACTGCAGATGCCTAGTGCGGTGGTCACTGTGGCAAAGAATAGTACGGAATCTGCAGTCCGCCATACATCTCGAAGCCGACCATCCATGAAATGACCATGCGTCTGAGGAACGGCTCTTGGAAGAGGTTGAGATATGGTACCTTCGCTTTATCACCCCACTCCGTCCAGCCGACAATTGAGCGTGCGAAATCCACAGCGACAAGAGCGAAGATGAGACGATGTGCACTCCAACGAAGGAAAGAGCTATCGATACTTGTCAACCAAGCTTGGAATAAAGCTGCCTTATATACTTACAGCCTCGATGATAGCTTAGGACTCGTCTTCTGAAGGTTCTTGATCCCCCAGTTCCATTCGACACCCCGAGTTGTGGTCCAGAGACCTACACTCCAACGAAGTCTCTCCCAAAATGCCTCGAATTTCTCCGGAACTACTGGCAGGACTCGGTCAGGTGTTGGAAAGGATCGTTTGATCTCACTGTGAGCACTGCCATTGGTGAGCCCATCAGCTTGCCCCTCTGGATGTCCGTTCGTATTGCCATATGCTGTGCCATTAGCATGGGCGTGACCGTTCTTGTTGGGCTTGACAGGTCCCAATGGCAACGTGCTCCCTTTCGCTGAAAGCCGCCAGAATTCTAGCTCGGAGCGGCGATAGATAACGAATTCCCACCACTTCAAGGTGATTCCAGCCACGAAGATTCCAGCAGCGAAATCAGAGTTGACATTGCCGGCGGTATATTTCGGATACCGACTGATCCGATACACCAGAACCGGTCCACTAATTCCAATACTGAGGGGGTTATACTCGGCAGGAACTAGAGTTGTGAGAGTACCAAACAATAAGAAGCCGGGGAAAAACCAGCCTGGGGTGGATATCCGATTTTCTAGGGGGAGTGTGAGTGCTTCGAACATGGTCGGACACAATTATGGTGGGACGCGTTCACTTGCAAGACCAAGATCGCCCCAGAATGTCCAAGAAAGATTCTACGGCCCACAAATACATGTCAGTGTCTACGCAGCACCATAGACAGGGTTACAGGGCTATGTTTGGTCAATCTGGGCGAAGCCACATGTTTTCCCACGGGGATGTACTCGGGTCCTAGCGCACAGGTCGGGCCACACTCAATCCATCCACGTGGCAAGTAGGTCGTACAGAATGATCGTCAAAGCCATAATCAGGTTCACTCGGGTCGTTCACTCAGGTCTTGGTTCTAATCTATTGCCGCTAGTAGCTCTCGCTTCGTGTGATCTGCAGGAGAGCTCATCGTCTTCCGACTCCTGACTGATAAGACGATGCCTTTTCGTTGCATAGACCTTCTCCGAGAATGCTCTTCATGGTATATCCTAACTGAGCCCGCAACATAAGCTTCGTGCTCAACCTTTCAAAGATACTGCGGAGATTGGATGCTAGAAGGCTTATTCTCCTGCGCGCGTAATGGGGTCACTGCAAGAGGCGCGACCTGCTCAATTCGTCCCAGCACGAATCGGCCCGTTATCAAAGGAAGATAGAGACCGCAGTATCCGGACAATTCCTGAGCTTGTGGAGTACAACGCGAAGTACAATGCAGATCACGTCTTCTGCGTTCAAACTGAGAACCGGGGCAATGATTCGCGAATTATCACCTACGGCCAACTCAAACAAGCCATTTTGCATTGCTCAAAGTGGCTGGTCAACAACGTTCACGATCTTGAAATACCCAGAAAGAACGAAAATGGGGAGGTCATCAAAGGCAAGCCTGTCGCCTTGTTCATGGAGAGTAACGTTGGCATTTTGATCCATTTATTGTCGCTGCTCAGCTTGGGTGTACCTGTACGCAAACTCTAAGACCACAATGGGTGCATGGCTGACCAGCTTCTCAGGCGGTCTTGCTCTCCGCACGGCTCAGTTCTACAGCCCTAGCAGCGCTCCTCGGGAAAACCTCCACCAAAGCCATTATCGCGGCTGCGTCATTGGAGAGCACTGCACAAGGGGCTCTAGGTTTTCTGGGGAAAAACGATGAATGGACGGCGAAAACATACAGCCCTCACCACTACACCTCGTTCCTCTCACACAGTTCAATGGTACAAGACTTCAGCATCTGCAATGCCGATCACTATGTGAACGGTCTCGACAGAGACGTCCTCATTCTTCACTCGTCAGGGACGACAGGGCTCCCAAAGCCCATCTACAACTCGCATGCATACTTGCTAGGCTACGCTACCTGCCATGACTTCAAGAATGCCGAAGAAGCCGCTAGCTTAAGTCTTACTACTTTGCCGCTCTATCACGGATTTGGGCTCCACGGGCCTTTTTTGTCGTTGAGCGTTGGACAGCCTTGCATATTGCCTCCATCGTCTCAACTCCCGAATGGTACTTCGACCGCCGCATTGCTCTCAATGATGAGAGCAAGGTCACTTGTTACAGTCCCTTTAATTCTTGAAGAGATATCGATGCTACCAGACGACGAGGGAGTGAAAGCTTTGCTGCCCCTGAACTACGTTGCTTTTGGAGGAGGCCCACTTAAAGCATCGGTGGGTCAGAAATTGCAGGCAGCAGGGGTGAAGCTGCTTAAGAACTATGGCTTGACTGAAACGGGGCCCTTGGGTCTTATCTTCAACCCAACACCGAGCTACGACTGGCATTATTTCAGACTAAGACGTGACATGGACCTGGACCTCAAGATGCTCGTGGGGATGAAAAGCGAAGCTGACGGGGCAGATTACTACCAACTAGTTGCGCGACCGCCCGGATGGAAACATTCCTTCGAGGTACAAGATCGCCTATTGAGCAATCCAAGGGCGTCACTTGAAGAATTCAACCCGATTGGAAGGACAGACAATCTCATTGTACTTGCGACTGGCGAAAAGGTTCTCCCGACCATTCTTGAGTCTACTCTTTGCGAAAGTGAGCATGTCAAAGCTGCAGTCACCTTCGGTGACAGTCAATTTGAGCTTGGGGTCATCGTTGAGCCGAGATCAGCAGTGTTAAGCAATCAAGTAGATCATTATAGGGAGCTCATCTGGCCGTTGGTCCTTCGGGCTGGATCTGAGATGGACAACCATGCTCAGCTGTCGTCGAAAGCGTCGATTATTGTCGTGCCATCCGGCAAAAAACTGCCGCGATCGGATAAGGGCTCGGTGCTGCGCAAAGATGCCATTGCTGCGTTCGAGGCAGAGATCGTTGATATGTACAAAGTTCTAGAGTCGTCGGTCAACGGATGCGAGGTGGAGCCTTTGGATTTGGACAATCTTCAACGCGGTATCAAGAATATGATCCAACAAAGTCTCTCGTGGAAGTTTTCTGAGGCCGACTGGGACTGTGACGATGATCTCTTCGAGCTCGGCATGGATTCCTTACAAGCCGTCCGCCTGCGACGTATGCTAGTCGCCTCTCTCCCAAGTGACAGGACGTCACGATCTTCCGCTACAGCCGAGACAATTACTCACGATTTCATCTACCGATATCCCACTGTCGCCTCTATGGCTGCTTGCCTCCGAGGAGACGCCGTTGATGAGGAAGTCAACGTTCACTCCTCTATCGAAGACTACGTCGAGCGCTATACACCCACTTTCCCACCACATCATTCGGACGGCAACGTGGTGTTGCTGACAGGCAGCACTGGTAGTCTTGGCTCTTACCTTTTGGCTTCTCTCTCCTCTCTTTCTAATGTAAACAGAGTCATTTGCCTCAACCGTGTCAGCCACGAAGATCCAACACAGCGACAGAAGCGCTCTCTTGAAGAAAAGGGCATACAGCTTACCCCAACAGCATGGTCAAAGATCAAGGTGCTCGAGTCACGCTCAGCTAAGCCTCGTCTTGGTTTGCCTGAGGATGACTACGTCGAGCTACGGAACAGCATCACGCATGTTCTACACTCTGCTTGGCCTATGGACTTCAAGAGGCTTCTGCCGTCATTCGAGGCCCACTTTCAAACCTTGCAGAATCTTCTCAACCTGGTAGGGGAGGCGTACAAAGCACACCCAAACGTTCATCCAAGGTTGATCTTCGTCTCTTCAATCTCTGTTGTTGGACAGTACGGACGTTTTCACAATGGCGCAGCTGTTCCTGAAGCACCGATCTCGGACGCCAGATGCGCAAACACGTTTGGGTACGGACACGCCAAGCTCGTTTGTGAAAGGATCATTGAGAATACAGCCAACAACCAGAACAACCAAGTCGAAATCAGCTACGTTCGTGTCGGCCAGATGTCAGGGTCGACAACGAACGGATACTGGAATACCGAGGAACATTTTCCAGCACTGCTCAAATCCTCCCAATACGTTGGAGCACTACCAGACATTAGAGGATCAGTGTCATGGTTGCCGGTCGACTGCGCAGCGGAGTCATTGTCTCAGCTTCTCCTTGCTCCTGCATCCGAGATCACGAAGATGGTCTACCACTTGGAGAACCCAATTCGGCAGTCAACACTGGAAATAATAGCGATCGTGGCGTCTGAGCTGGGTCTCCAAGGGCAAAAGCTTCTGCCCTTCGCTGAGTGGCTCGACAAGGTATGCGCAGCAAGGGATGTGTCGGGGGAAGGAGTACTCGATCCTAATCCTGCTAATAAACTAGCCGGATTTTTCAAGAAGGATTTTGAGCGTATGGGAAATGTTGTGATGGATACTACAGCTGCAAGACGAGTATCGCCGACGTTGGCACGCATGGATGCTTTGGGGGCAGATGTGATCGCTTTGTACATTGACTACTGGAAACGATGTGGCTATCTGAAGAAGACCTAGGATGATAGGGCACGATTGCTCAGCAGCTAGATCTTGCTTCCAATGGATCTATTCATGTTTTTTTCCACTGGCACTGAGTGGTGGCTAGGGGTAATGCTCAGCAATCGGCAAAATTGATTGGGAGCGCTTTGGTGAGGTTATATATATGATCTTATTGCTCCATATATCTTGTTGTTGGCTATGCTCGTCATCGTAGGAGCCCTCTGACCAACGCCACACCAATAGCGGCCATCACCGTAGCAGTCATCTCCAGTGACTCAGTGGCGGGCAGTATTTGCAACGCTGTGAACCAATGAGGCCTCTCATCTCATTTAGTCAGAAAGTCTTGCGAGGATATTTCGTCAACGTGCCAAACAGTCGTTGTTTTGCACGATCTACTCCCCAATCGCGGGTCTGTATATCAGGGTTCGCAACAGCGTCACCGAAGTTTGTTCATGCACGACGTCGTGCTGCAGGCATCGTACACGCATAGTAATAACACTATTTGGTGGAACCCGACTGCAAGCCCGATACCAAGCAAGCTTGTCATGGGCGTGGACAATGACACAGTCAGCTTCCAAGCTTGCTGGACCCGAGTGATGCCTCCCAGCTCTTACGTCACCCTCCAGCCATCGACCAGACCCGATCGTAGGGTAAAGATGCCTATCATCACCTGATTTCGAAAATCGGACTGCTTCTGCAAGCTAATACACTCAAGTCAACCAAGCAATAGATAGCTTCTTTATTCAACATTGAAGCGGTAAAATACGGCTTCATTCCATATCATGTCTTCACCAGCGCTTGTCGTGTGCGGGCCACAGACGAGCTTACCATCTACGAAATACTTGACCCGCGCCCAGCAGAGCCTGACCGGTAACCCTAAGCTTGCTGGCTTTGTCGATGCTATCAATGATCTTCCTAGAACGTGGAATAGCCTCATCAAGACTGATGATCGATTGCAAGCGGTCTCTGGCTGGGAGACGATCAAAGCTCTTCAGCAATTCGTGGAGCGAGGGAGGTTCCCTGAGACTCCAGAAGCCTCCAACAATACTCTCTTCTCGTCCCTTACTGTCATATTCGAGATTGCAGAATACTTCAGTTTCCTAGAGAGCGACAACAATCATGCTGAAGTCCTTAAAACCGCCGGTTCAGCCGGCATCCAAGGCTTCTGCACAGGATTCCTGGCTGCAGCGGCCCTTGCTTGTTCGAAAGACGATGATGAAATCATCCGCAACGCTTCAGTAGCCTTGCGTCTTGCTTTCGCCGTTGGAGCCTTTGTAGACCTCACCGCTATGTCGGAGAAAGTCGCTTGTATTACTGCTCGTTGGAGGGACAGTAACGATGAGCACCATGTTGCAGAAGTCCTTAAACATTACCCAGCGGTAGGCTCTCCACCCAAGACAGGCATTGACAATCCTAACTTTGCTTCCAGGCCTACGTCTCTGTTGTGCCAGACACAAAAAGTGTGACCATTACAACCTCGAAAGCGACCGTTGCTGCCCTCTCACAATCACTGACTGCTAGAGGCCTGTTTAGCAAGACCATCGAGCTGGAAGGTCTTTACCATACGTCAGCCCTTACTGAGGCATTGGAGAAGTTGTTGGCTCTCAGCGCTTCCGACAAAAGCCTGCAGTTTGGGAATGCGCCATTGGTGCCGCTAAGATCCAACGTCGACGGTCAAATCATAGGTCAGAGCTCTCTTCAACACACAGCTCTTGGGATCTTGCTTACAGAGGTTTCTCGATGGGACACCACTCTTCTCAACGCTCTAACAGATATGACTGATCACGGTCACAAGACAGTATTGACGCTGGGTCCTATGGACTCAGTTCCCGCGTTGACACTACGCGAGCTTGGCGCAGACATTATCATCGCTAGTGGATCTAAGACCCTCGTTACCGATTGTCTACAGTTCAATTTCACAACCCCTGGGCTTGATACTCCAGGCGTCGTGGAGGTCCCAGAGTACCAGTATCCTGTGCATGCCGTCGCCATTGTAGGTATGGGTTGCAGGTTCCCAGGTGCAGACTCTGTTGAAGAATTCTGGGAACTCTTGAGCGCAGGCACTTCGATGGTTAGGAGCATACCATCAGAGCGATTTTCTACGAAGGGCATGCGACGCACACCAAAACTGGGTCCTGAGAACTTTTGGGGCAATTTCCTGAGTGACCCTGATACCTTCGACCACAAATTCTTCAAAAAATCTTCTCGCGAAGCCCAGCAGATGGACCCGCAACAAAGACTACTTCTCGAAGTGGCTTATGAAGCCCTGCTTTCATCGGGCTATTTTGGCGAAACCCCTAATGATTCACAAGCAGATACAGGAATCTATCTTGGAATTGGTGCCACCGATTACGATGACAACGTGGGCTCACATCCTCCTAATGCCTTTTCCGCCGTTGGCACTCTAAGAGCTTTCCTCAGTGGCAAGCTCAGTCACTACTTTGGCTGGACTGGTCCATCAATTACCTATGATACAGCTTGCTCGTCATCTGCGGTGGCTTTGCATTCTGCATGTAGGGCCATTGCCAGTGGCGAGTGTAGTCGCGCGCTTGCTGGAGGTGTCAACGTCATCACAAGTCCCAAACTTCACCAGAATCTCGCAGCTGCCTCATTCCTCAGTCCCACAGGGGCGACCAAGGCTTTTGACGCCAAAGCTGACGGCTACTGCCGTGGTGAAGGCCTTGGGCTTGTTGTTCTCAAACGTCTATCGGACGCCATTGCTGAAGGCGACAACGTGCTTGGCGTTATTGCTGGCTCAGCTGTGAATCAAAACAGTAATGAGGGTGCCATAACTGTGCCTCATTCTCCATCGCAGGTGAAGCTCTACAAGAAGGCTGCAGCCCTCGCCGGAATCAATACTCGAGATGTATCCTTCGTGGAAGCCCATGGAACTGGGACGCCTGTTGGTGATCCCATTGAGTACGAGAGCATCAGGGACGCTTTCGGTGGACCACAGAGAGATAGCACGTTATATCTGGGCTCGGTCAAAGCCAATGTGGGCCATTGCGAGGCAGCCTCCGGCATCGCTGCGCTTATCAAGGTTATTCTTATGCTACAACACGGTCAGATACCGGTGCAGGCCAATTTTTCCACGCTCAATCCAAACATCAAGTCCTGCGAGTCAGACCTTATTGAGATTCCACGCAAGACACATCCCTGGGAAACCAATTTCCGTGCTGCTTGTATCAACAATTATGGTGCTGCTGGAAGCAATGGTACCCTCGTCGTTTGCCAGGCTCCTACGGTTTCAAGACCCCGCGCAGCCGCAGTGGCTCCTCGCTACCCGATCTTCATTTCAGCTCACTCCGAGCCAAGTCTTAAGAGTTACTGTGGACTTCTGAGTGACGTGGCCGGCAAGAGTGACCTTGCAGACGTTGCCTTCAATCTCGCGGACAAGGAGAGCCGTTTCCTATCACAGAATCTCGTTACTACTGCAGCAACAATCGGTGAACTGCAGGGCAAGTTGTCGGCTAAGAAGCTACAGAGCCCCGTCAGCAAGGCCAAGCCCTTGGTCCTCACCTTCAGTGGTCAGACAAGCAACGTGGTTGGCCTTAGTAAGGGAGTCTACAATGGCTCTACAATCTTCCAACGCCATCTGGATCAGTGTGACTCTGTGCTCCGCTCGTTCGGCCTACCAAGCCTGTATCCTGGCATTTTCTCCACCCAGCCTATCGATGATCTAGTCAGCCTGCACACGAAGCTTTTCGCATTCCAATATGCAAATGCTATGTCTTGGATCGACTGCGGACTCCATATCGACGCTGTCATGGGACACAGCTTCGGCCAGCTGACCGCTCTTTGCGTTTCTGGTACTCTGTCTCTGGTCGATGTTATCAAGCTCCTGGCCGGAAGAGCTGCTCTTATGCAGACATTCTGGGGTCCTGAACGTGGTACCATGATCCATGTGAATGCTGAGGTTGAAACTGTCAATAAACTCATCGCATCTACCAACGCTTTAGACCCTCCTCACCGCGTTTCTGTGGCATGCTTCAACGGACCGTCGAGCCAAATTCTCGTTGGTCGTGAATCTTCGATCATTAAGATTGAACATACTCTGACCGACCCGCTTCAATTTGCCGGGAAAATCAAGTTCCAGAGATTGAAGACCACACACGGTTTCCATTCTGAATTTACCGAGCCGATCCTCGGTCGGCTTTCCGAGCTGGCAGAACAGCTTGAGTTCAATAGCCCAAGAATCCCACTTGAAACCTGCACAGAGGGCCAGAGTTGGTCTAAGATCGAACCCCGTTGCATTTCTGAACACACTCGCCAACCAGTGTATTTTGAAGAGGCTGTTCGTCGATTATCGGATCGCTATGGTCCTTGCACATGGCTTGGTGTGGGGCCAAGCTCTGCCATCATCAAAATGGTCGAACGCGCCCAAGAAAAGTCAATAAGCTCTTCGCATTCATTGCTTCCCGTTCGTCTCGATGGCCCAGATTCGCTCGGTGTTCTTGCTGATATTACCGTGAACCTCTGGACTTTGGGTCATCGTGTGCAGTACTGGCCGTTTCACCGCTGTCAGAAAGCCTCATACACTCCGGTTACGCTACCACCATACCAGTTCGAGAAGTCTAGACATTGGCTCGAGTACGTCGACATGACTTCAAACAAGGTACCAGAGACAGCGCCTACAGATGGTGCTGCCGAGCCCGTTACTTTGATCTCGTTGGCTCACGGCCGGTGCAAGACTGCGAGAGAGGCGGTCTTCAAGATTGACCAGCGTAGTGAGGATTTCAGAATCATCACTACTGGCCATGCTGTTGTGGGCAACCCTCTATGCCCAATGTCTTTGTACGTGGAGCTTGCTTCTCGCGCTGCTCTGATCATGCGTCCCAACTCGGACCAGGTTGTCAACGTCGAGAATCTTGAGATCAGGTCTCCTCTGGGCATGAGTACCGAGCGCTCAATCACGTTGACTCTACGCCAAGCTGCCGGTGACGTCGCTGTCTGGACGTTCGATCTCGAAAGTAAATGTATAACGCCTGATGTCAAAGCAGCTACTATTACATCGCACGCTTCTGGTAAAATTGGCTTACACGCTCCGACACATCAAAGCTTGCTCAACGACTTCTCTCGCTTCGAACGACTTGTCGACCACCGACTTTACGAAGCCCTTACCACTGACTCAAGTGCTGAGTCAATGCAGGGAGCAGTCATCTACAAGATGTTCGACTTGGTGGTACAT
Source organism: Parmelia sp. 050094 (assembly GCA_018257885.1). NCBI lineage: Eukaryota > Fungi > Ascomycota > Lecanoromycetes > Lecanorales > Parmeliaceae > Parmelia > Parmelia sp. 050094. The sequence goes on along the minus strand of JAEUBB010000121.1, from coordinate 13,037 downwards.
TATGCGGATTACTATCATGGCGTCAAGAGTATCTCTTCCAAAGACAACAGAGTCGCTGGTCGTGTCAGTATGCCCCGAAACCAGAAAGCGTTAGACGAAACGACCACTCATCCTCTTGCTGTGGATAACTTTCTTCAGGTCGCTGGGCTGCATGTTAACAGTCTGAGCGATTGCGGACCCAATGAAGTTTTTGTCGCAACTCAGATTGATCAGATTCAGTTTGGATCACATTTCAATTCAAAGGGAGACGTTGCGCAGTCGTGGGACGTCTTTTCAAGTTTCTCGCGATCTGGCGGTAAAGAAGTCATCAATGACATTTTCGTATTCGATCCGGTCGACAAGCGCTTATTGATGTTCATTCTTGGCGCCCACTTTACTAAGGTGTCCACCCCGTCGCTTGTGAAAGTCCTGGCAACAGTAAACTCAAACCAGCCTACCTCAGCACTGAGAGTCGCGACCTCGGCAGCCCCTCTGCGTCCGAAGGCTAAGAGAGAAGAGATCGAAGCTCCAGTCCCTGCGCCTGTCGAATCGACCAAGCACCTTAAGAGCGTCCCACTCACCAATGCCGTCCTTCAGGTCCTCAATAAAGTGGCTGATGTACCTATTGAGGAGGAGAGCAAAGATGCCCCCTTTGAGGATCTTGGCATTGACTCGCTGATGATCAATGAAGTCTTGTCTGAGCTACGTGATTTCTTTGCAGTCGACATCCCAATGGCTGAATTTCAAAGCCTGCAAAATTGCAGGTCGCTCTGCGCATATCTCGAAGGCAAGGGTGCCTGCAGCCCAGACAGCGTACTCTCAGACACTTC
>JAEUBB010000120.1:0-91524 GCA_018257885.1 Parmelia sp. 050094 | reverse complement strand
GAAGCATGCGAAGACGAGGGATGGGGAGGAGAGTCGATGGGCGGGGACTGTGTTGGGGAGGGAGAGGGAGAGGGAAGGGGGGGTTAGGATTGAGGGGTGGGAGGGGGTGGAGGGGATGGGGGAGTGGGCGGGGAGGTTAGGGAAGAAGGAGGAGGGGAGGGTGGGGAGGAGTGGGAGTAGTAGTCCGTTGAGTGAGATCAGTGCGGGGACGGCAGTTTGAGCTGTCGAGGTTGAAGGGGGACGCGAGGGATGAAGGGAAGATGTTATGAGATACCCCAAAGTTTTTTGAGCGGCTGTTGCTGCTGTAGGTTATGTCATGAATTTGAGAGGGAGATCAATGGTATTCTCCATCTAGATCAACGGAGGCACTTGATTGCAGGCTATCCAATATAATGGGACGACACTGTACCGCTCTAGAGAATCGGAACAACATTGAGACTGTATGCTCGAAGAGGTTGAAAGATGCCATGAGGTGAGATGATTGAACAGTCCATCTAAGCTATGCATAGTGTACATTAAAGCTCTTGGGATTGCCCCTTGTATCGATAACAAGTCAAATACAAGAAAAGAGGAACAATTGCACATCGTATTTTCTCCCACAGCTTCTCCAATTAGCTCCACTCCCTTCTCATTCAACCGTTCCCACAACGCAGAGCTTCTTCATCCACCACCGCTCTCGTTCCTGACTCACGAAGCTCCAATAGCCGCCCTCCCCGTGCTCGTGGAAAAATCAACCCTCAACGCTCTCCCACAGACCACCTTGCCTGACAGTTCTCCCATGGCCCTCTCTGCACTCGGCACATCTGTGAAATCCGCATGCGCAAATCCTCTAGGCTGTCCCGTCCGTCTATCAATTGCTACCCTCACATCGATCACATTCTTGATCTCTCGAAACAGACTGTTCAAATCACGATCACTCATCTCAAATGACATATTTCCTATAAAGAGAGTCTTGGTAGGAGAATTCAGTGGGCGATCCCGATCCGACGAGTTTGCAGAAGGCGCACGCGGAGCGCGGCGGCCCCCGGAGAGTGACATTTGAACGGAGAGACGACGGCCTTCAAAATTTTGCATGTTGTAGAGGTCAATGGCTTTCTGGGCGGCTTCAGTGTTTTCAAAGTTGACGTAGCCGAATCTGCATCATTTAGACACATTATCAGCGATTGCTGGTAAGATGCGTATGTATCAGGTGTAATGAGGAGTTAACGAACCCTTTACTCAAACCTCTCGCATCCGCAACAACTGTTGCATCAACCACCGGCCCTGCTCTCGCAAACTCCTTCTTTAAATCCTCGCTCTTCACATCAAAAAACAGATTCCCGACATACACGCTCGTAGACGCTGTACTATCGGAGGCGTTACTGCTAGCTTCTGGCGCCCGAGACCCAAGGCCAGCAGCATCACCAAGACTCTGCGCAGCACCAGTAACGGCTGTGGTAGCCGTTTGTGCAGCCGACTTCAATGAATCGGCGGTGCTGGACGCTTGTTCGGTAGCTTTCTCGGTGGCGGACTCGGCCTTTGATGCAGCTTCACTCTCTTTTGCTTTCTCAGCGAGTATCGAAGTGTTGGCATCAGAATCGGCACCTGAAGAGGCGGCTATCGAGTTGTCGCCGTGTTGGGCTTCGGTGGCTCCATCTGCTTCGGGCTCGGATTGTGTTGCTGCTTCGTCCGCGTAGTGTCTATACTGTGGGGGAAGAAGGATAGCTCTCTGGGTCTGTCGGAGAGAGATCGGGTATGCAAGTCGTGTAATTGATCGCGCTTTGCTTGATGGGGTCGAGATAGATACAGAAGGAGACGACGAGAGCACACGTAGTGCTGCTCTACGGAGGGAGAGCCTTGAATTCGAGTGTCAGCATCAGCAGGGACGGTGATAGTTATGGTCTTACATTGTTATTATAAGGGACAAGTATAGCAATGGACTGAATCTTGCTTCTATAGAAGAGGATGAACTTGCTGGTGAATTTGCAGGCGAAGATTGCATCTGCGGAAAAGTTTTAGTGTTTGTACTAGTATCAGCCCTACGGAGATCCATCCTGCAGACAAGATATTCACACCGTGCTCAAGGTGTAGCATGTGCCGAGAGAATTCTCTGTATTTGGAATTTACACATGGAGTTTCAGAGTTGCACAAGGAGAGCTTTGGAGACAATGTTGTATTGACATTTCCCTATATACTGGCCATCAATTATCAAATCACATGGGGCCCTATTGACCTGGCCTATATTCTCGTCGCAGTTCTATTACAACCCCAAGAATGTAGCTACGAGCTTTGGGAAATTTGGAGTCCCCAGTCCAGTCACTGGATCCCATCCCGTTGTCGCCGTGAACCCGGCAGTCCCACATCCCTGATTTCCTCCACTCGTGATATCATTCAGATTCCCAGGATGAGCGTAAAGCACAGGATTGATAAAACCGACAGAGCTCTTTCCAGCGAAAAGCCTTGCCTCGTTGATGAGCGTAAAGATCGACGCAACCACGGGTGCAGACGCTGAGGTGCCGTAGACAAGCGAAAAAGTGCCATCGACAGCAACTACGTAATTCGCGCCGTTGGCGGATATATCGGGAAACCCTCGAGTCTGTTGAGAGTTGTTGTACTGAGCAGAGGTATATGGAGGTGGGTGATTGGCAAAGAATGATTTCACTGCTGCCGCTTGATAGGAGGGAAGAGGGAAGACGTTGGAGAACCCGCCGCCAGAGAAGATGACTGTTTCGCAGGCTTCTTCCGGCGCGGTGACCGAGGCACCGGGCTTGATCTGTGTGGCCCCGACTGCTGTAATGTAGGGGCACGTTCCTGGGAAGGATGGGTTGAACTTGCCAGAGGTGCCATCGCTGTAGGTGCCATCGGCGGCAATGCATTGACCACCATTTCCAGCGACGCCGTAATCTCCAGATGAGTAGAAAAAGGAGGTCCCTTGGAGGCCAAGTTTCATGTACTCGTTGCACTGGCGCATCTCATAGAAGGGCGTCAAATCCGCTTCATTGTAGGCATATGAAGTTGAAATTACTTTCGTCGCTGCAAAGCCTCCGCAGTTCTCAGGACCTTGGTAGCCACCGAAAGGATCAGGATAAACTGCATCCTGACTCACATCGTCTCCTCCATTGGAGGTACAGTATGAGCCATCGATGGCGTCCAAGAAGTTGTTGAATGAAGCCCCCTCAACCAAGTCTCCGGCTTGATACAATGTGACGGGTTGAGGATTGACCAAAGTCATGGCATACTCAAGATCAAGGTCAGACTCGCCGTTGTATCCGAAGCTTTCCACCTCCGTCTGCAAAACACCACCATCGATCGAATCGAAGATAGGAGTCTTTTGGACCTGATTTTTGGAAAAGTTGGCGAAGAAGAGGTTCAGATCGTTCTGAAGATAGGCTTGTGGTGTGTATTCAACTATCCTGATAGGGACGTCAGCTTAGCGAATCTCAAGGAGTCCAAGAAGTATATCCACATACCCAAAACTGTTCTTGGAATTCGCGGCGACGTTGGGAGGGAAAAGGTACAGCGCGCGTAAGCAATCAGGCACGATGAATTGATTGCAATTCTCAAGCTCCGCGATGATGCCCTTGATATTGATGTTGGTTCCCTTCTTGGGAAGGAAGCCGCCATTGGGATTTGTGATCTTCTTCACGGCGGCCTTGGATTGGACTGGAACCCCGGCTGCTGCAACTGCAGAGGCTCTTTTGTCGAGGGGTATATCTCGCCTCTCAACATGTCTACTTTGAGGTATCTTCGTGTCGAAGTGAACAGTGGGTGTGATGAAGTCGACATGGTGTCTGGCCGATTCAGGAATCGAGTAGTCATCGCAGCCGACGTGGGGTTTGCCAGAGGTATGCTTGTGCAAGTAGAACTCCGTCTTCAGCAGACTCTCGGCCTCGGCGACGGTAGCTTCGAAAGTCAACCATCCCATAGACTGAGACCTGGAGATGCGCTCAGGGGCAATGCCAGAGCTCTTCAACCATACAGTGACCGCATCAAAAGATTCTTGGCTGGGGGCAAAAGTCTCGGCGACCTTCTTGGCAGACCAATGTTGCCCATAATTCGGCGACTTGGGATGGGACACTTCCATGAGATACTCCTCAGCCTTATCTAGGTTACTCTGCTTGAGTGCAATCCGCATGGGAAGCACGTTATGACCGGGTAGTCTGTCATGCCTTTCCCAGCCGAAGGGCAAAGCGTCACGTTTCTCATGTAGGACATGAGTAGACGAGGGGGCAGCAACGACGGTGGCTATCAAAGCCCCGAGAGCGAGGAGAGTAGAATGCATGGTGAGCGCAAGCTGCTAAATGTACCTGAAGCTGCAGATTTGGGAGGGTCTCGAGGCCTCTTTATACACGAGTTCTTGGAATGCAGGACAACGCTGCAGCAGCTCGTCATATTCTGACTTTGCCATCGGTACCTTATCAATAGGTAGAGGATACGCCTCCTCCCCATGGGGCAGGAGATGCGCTGGTCCAACTCGCATCGAGAAGCACAAGGCGGGAAGCTGACGTGCAGATGGCCATCTTGGCGAGTCGAGACGCATGCAGCCGAGAGCTTATCAGCTCACACTATACCAACAAGATTTATTCTGTCTGCTGGTCTGCTGGCCGTCGATAGAGATGAGCCAAGGCAGGAAGGATGGAGCTTGTCCTGTGTAGCAGACATCACGAGAGCTTTGCCCAGCCCCCGTTCGCCCAAGATAGAAGGAGGGTGGGCCGTTAGCTTTTAAATATAGAGCGGCTCATGGGTCCGAGTACTAGAGTATTAGGATACATCAAGCAGGCCAGGTTTCCCTTCTCAAGTTTGTCCATTGGCGTTAGGATTGAAAAGGAACGAGGGAAGGAAAAGGAAAAAAGCGAAGAAAAAGGTTGGGCACGGCGATTGGTGGCAAGAAGCGCAGGTGTGGTGCGCATGTACGTGTCACCCACCGTTTTTGGTCATGGCTGCATTACTTGGCTGCACGGATACGATTTGGAATATCCATAATTCTCCTATGAGGTATCGGTCAACGAATTCCAAGCCTCTACTCGTATATACCCACCTTGATTGTATTTATTCCTTCATCACAAGGTATGCCATTGGTCGTGTGCCTTTATCCAGATGACGGGTCCCGGCAGTGTGAGGGTGCCTTGATTGTCGCAACTTGGCAAACATGTACCAGTGACATGGCGGTGACATGCTCGCATCTTTATCTTGGCAAGTACCTCGGACCTGCTGTAATGGGTTACTGCCATGGGAAGTGGCTAGGATGAAGATCTTGCATGAGTAGGTGGGTGGGATGCTTCTCGGATCTCTCGAATACTAGCTCTCGACTCTGGCGCTCCTGTAAGATTCTGCCGGTGAATCCCCGCTCTCGGGCCCTCGGCCCTGGAACTCACCAGACAAGGTACGCATCACACTCGTGGGTCCACGAAAAGCTTCATGACAAACAAAGTCTACAGTCATTCCTGATTGAGCCCATGTCTAGTGTCTATCCTTACCTACAACCGCATTTCATCTCTTGCTCCCCCTGCCCCTCTTGATGCATTATTGGCTTGGCCTTAGGTGGAGAACATCCAAGTTTGTGGATGCAATGGAAGGGAGCTTCAATCAAATCGTCTTATTATTAGTCAAGTACGACTTCGCCTATTCGCAAGCCATTGGGCGTTCTCTAATTACATGAAGGAAGTAGGTAATTATCTGGAGCGAAAGTGACTCTGTAGCAGCCCGCTGGTCCTCGGCTCTCAAAGTGGACGATGCTCTTGAGCATGATAGTGTGCTGTTGAATGCAAAACGGCTTCTCAATGTTCCTGCTCTTCTTCTACCGTTCAGGGATGGCCATCGTAGCTCATCCAGCTCATCACATGCCCGCCCCCGATGTTCTTTGCGCCATCACCTCCAACCTCCTCCCCTGCCAAAATCATGTTTGAAAACATCACTGATCCATCCGCCGTTTGGCGAAGGCCTCCCTGGCTACTACTCATTGCACTGGAGAGACTGGGAGTTTGGCGAGGAAAGTTGATCAAGGAGCGCTCGGTCTTTGGCGAAAGCTCGACGGGACTATGGAATGCAGGTACTTCAAGCTCAGGCTGTCTTCCTGTTGGGTCGGATGTCGAACCTGCCGTTTTGGAACCTAGCTGAATGGGTGACAGTGACGGCACGGCTGAATGCGAGTCGCTTGGTTTATATGCAGCATTTGCGTCATTGAAAGCAATGCTCATCTCAGTGTACAGTGGAGAATTATCGTCCGCGTCTCTGTATGCAGGAGCGCATTCTATATGCAAAGCGATCAGCCTTTCTGCGAGGTCCTCTGCAAGTAGCCGCGGAGGATAGTACTAGCATTGCCCAATACCTGGTCAAGGAAAGTGGCAACCACCAAGGTACCGCTTAGCGGCACCCTGTTGGGATAGCGTAGTTGGGAAGGGGGTGGCACGAGCCAACTCCCGTAACTTACCACTACCATCTTGATCTTGAATGGATTTCCCTGTCCAATTCGACCCATACTCCTCCACCACTCGTAATTCATCGTCGTGCCTAGTCGTCTGTACTTTCTCCTCTGTCCGTCTCTTCCGCCATTTGAGTATTAGCAATATCAGTATCAATGCAATGATGGCACCAACAACAGCTCCAACGGTTCCAGCAGCGACTGCTGCAGTGTCTGGGTGAGAAGACGAGGAGGAAAGCGAAGTCTTGGATGGTGCTGATGAGACAGCTGCGACCGGAGTAGCTGTCTGGGCCGGTACAGGGGTAGCTGTTGTAATTGATGAACTGGAAGATGTAGGGAGATATGAAGACGAGCGTAAACTGTTGAAGAAAGTTGAAATGGTTGGAGCGTTTGAACTGGTGACAGTAATTGTCTTTGTTCCAGTTGAGCCGATCTTTCTGGTGGTATGAGTTGATGTTTGAGCTGCGACCCAAGTGTCTAATGGGAATGTGAGTTCCAAATTATCATCACTTTGATGGTCGCAAGGTGACTCATTAAAGCAGCCTTCGAAGTAGTAGCCGGTGTCACTACACCTAGTGTTGTAGGACGAAAATCCGGAAGGGCAAGCTAATTCGGAGGCCCGCTTCGCGTTCTTGAGTGACGGTCCTTTGCAGAATCAGACGCGCGTGGCCTGATGCGTGAGCGTTGAGAGAAGAGCGTGGCTCACCTGGTGTGGATGAGGCCGCCCGCCTTAGTGGAACTGGAAGAAATGCATGACTACCGCAAGGATCAACGAAAAAGCAGCTATTGATTTCCGGGATGGGCTCAATAGGAGTCTCGTCGTACTGTGGAGGCTCCAGAAGGGTATAGAGTAGAGTTCGAGGCGTCGTCTCGCTTTTTGTGCTTCCGTCCAACTTCCTTAGGATTGGAGACACGACTGAAGAAGTGCTCAATTTGACACGACTGTGTTGTGGAAGCGTCGTTGCTCGAAATTGCTGTGTAACGTCAAAAATGGTCCATGCACCACCACCACGGCCGTCACCGTGCTATTGGCTCAGTCTTGCCTACTTTAAGATCCGTGATGCGTACTGCCAACTCAAACATCAGGTTTTGATTCTTATACTGGCGAACATGTATGAGAGTTTGATTCTTACTTCGAGGCACTGCATCCGGACCAGACGTGCAAATGTAGGTGTCGTCTTCGATTCGTCCCCACGTTCTATGGAATGCATTGCAAGGGTACTCGAGGACTAGATTTCCCAATCCCGACATGCTCGAGCAAAGGACTTCGAACGTTGGTCTTCCCGAGGTCCTTTTACTACGCCTATTTGACCGATTCTTCTTGCTCTACCTCCCGAGCCTCATCTGCGCTTTCGCGTAGTTATGCAAGGCTCTCAGAAAAACCTGATAGCCAACCCCAGTATTATCTTGCATATGATAAATCTCAGTCAATCGAACTTGCCACGGAGGATAGCCCTGCAATTCCACGCTCGGTCCAAACAGCACCAGTAGATCTGGCTCGCCCATCACGCTCTCCGTGATCTCCGCATCTACCAGGTCCAAGGATATGTCATTCGGAGACAGCTTCTTCCTCTGCGACATCTCGACCAGGGTCTTGGTCAAGTCTACCAGGGTTGAGCGCCCATCCTCGGCAGAAAGAAGGAGTATTGAAAGATGGCCTAATTCTGTCGTTAGCACGATGGGAAGCAACTAGCCTGAGACTGATATACCTGATGAAATTGACACACCGCCCTCTTCAGAGCCCCCGCCGTTCAGATAAGATGGTACATGAGGCGCTCGGACCTGGAGTGATGGTATGTACCGTCCAAAGTAATTGTGTAATTTCTTAGTGACAACTCGATGGGTTGTGGGTATGTAGGCCTTCAGGATACCTTCTTCGGATCAGCGTTTTCGCTTTTCTGTACAACGCATGGATCATACCTGTCTTTTCGTACACGCTGAGCATGGGTATCCCCACACAAGAACACCATGCTGATATCTCTGCCACCTCCTCCATGAGAACCTCCAAGCCTGCTGTGCCCCTCTCTTCACCTTTCAGTTCCAACAACACACTCAAATGCTCCGGTACCCTGCTGAGATTCTTGACGTCTTGCCGGATGAGCTCTGGCGCTCTATGATGGTAGTAGAGAATGGCAAAAACTCGATCGAGAATGACGTGGTAGAGTTGCCGTATCCGTATATAAATAGAGAAAAGCGTATGCATAATTGTGAAGACGAGCAGATGCAATTGTTGGTTTAGGAATGTCTGTATACGCTGCAGCATTCGGTTTCGAGGAGCTGGAGCTTGAAGCTTGCTAGATGGAGGCGGCGGAAGGTAAGGTCTGAGTAGCTCCTCTCTCTGTTTTGGAGAGAGTGAGGGACCTTTGCTTCGAGCATCTTGCCGATATATCTGTGTCTCCCTGGAGGCAACCATGACGAGATAAGGGCACAGGCCAGAAAGGGGCGATTGAGACAGTGCGTTCGGTGCCTTCGTTTGACAGCAGATGAGATTAGGTTATGAGGTATCCTGAGGCCAGCTATCAGACACTGGTGTAGTATTCGGCTTTTTATATACCATTGAGAGAGGGCAATGGTAGTATCGAGACCAATTGAATGGTGCAACGACAATAATATGCAATAGAGGAAATCGACGATCGTACATAGAGCGCAAAAGTCAAGTGCGGCGGGATTCCGCCGACTAAAATCCGCTCTCAAGCTCCGACTCTTGAGTCAGCTCGAGCAGTGCACCACAGCTCGAACTATGAAGCCACTCAAGTCGAGGTTGCAATACATTCGCTACTAATGATAGCGCTTGGTTGGTGACCAGCTCTTTCCTAAAACAAAATGCCAGCCACCTCGAGCCAAATCTCCTCAAATTCCCACCCCCCCTCCACTTACTCCGCCAGATCAGTATTCCCACAGGCACCAATCTTCACCCTTGACACCTTCTCACATCGCGATTTTATCGTCAAAGACTTCGTGGAAGCTCTCTCTGATAGTGCCGTTCCCCACAACCGCAGATCCGGTCCAGCGCACCAAAACAATGCCTTCGACCCAAAACCCCTCATTCGCAGCTTCGAGCATGCCCTGAATCGAATGGGAGATCTCTCCGGAGACTTGGAATCAAAGGAGAATGAACTGTCCGGGGCAGTACGACGAGCAGAGGCGCAGCATAATACGAATGTCCAGGTCTTGAGCCGAAAGCTTGAACAGACTGTCAACTCGTTCAATCTTCTTGACGCGTCGCTCAATGGCGATCAGTATGACAATGGAGGCAATGAGGTGGTGAAAATAGGTGAAAAGCTGGAAGATCTTGACAGGCAACGGCAGAGGGCGCTGGACACCAAGTTTCTGATCCAGTGCTGGATGGAAGTCAGCGAGCGCGGCGAGCTGTTACTACTGGAAGACATCAGGCGGCAAGGTAGCGGGGAGGGTAAGGTCCGATGCGCGCGCATTGCTCGACAGTTGATGAAAATCAGTCAACGACTTGAGCCTGAGAGTTGGATCCGTATCAACGGCAATGTAAAACAGGTCAATGGCGTCAACGGAACCCACGGAAAAGACTCTGATCGAAAAAGGCGGCATCACAACACTAGAGAGCTGATCGAGAAATTTTCCGAGACACTGGAAAAAGATCTACTCAAGTCTTTTGACGACTTCTACCGAAGAGAGAATTTCGAAGGAATGCGAGAATGTGCCAATGTTCTTCACGATTTCAACGACGGTGCAAGCGTCATCGCAGCTTTCGTTAACCAGCACGATTTTTTCATTCAACGAAACCAGCTCATAACGGACGACGTCGCTGGAGACGCTGAGACTTGGGATCGGTTGGCGGATCCAGACGCTGAGCCTCCTGGCGTCGAGCCCACTTTTCAGTCGCTGATTGACGAAGTCAAGGTCGTGATGCAGGAGGAGTCGGTCATCATCAAGAGAGCCTTTCCATACTCCGATCAAGTGCTGGGAAAGTTCTTGCAACGCATCTTTCAGCAATCTGTACAGCAAAGGCTCGAGATGGTTCTCGAGAAAGCTAGCACTATTTCTTCGCTCGCATTTCTTAGATCTTTGCAGGCGGCTAGGGGCTATATCAGTACTTTAATAGATGACCTAAAGGCGCACGGCCTTACTGAGCATCCGGAACCAGCTTCGCCACAAATTGCGATAATACTTGATCAACAATTTGACGACTTGTTTGTACCATACTTTGTTGGATCCTCATACATAGAGCGTGAAAAAAGGAGTCTGGAAGAGTTATATTCGTCCTTACTGTTTAAGTTTACTATTTTCCATGTAAGGGTTTCCACAATTCTGATACCGAGGCTTTCCGCTGACAATGATACAGTCTCGAAGGCGCAAGATACCCACCACGTTTATGAAATCTTTAGCAAAATCAGGCAGTGAAATTTTAGCATCCGCTCGTGATGCGTACGTTGAGCGTTTAGACTCTTCAGATTTAGCTCCAGCACAGAAGGCCATGCTCCTCCGAGTGGCCGGCTTGAAAGACTCTGAGAACGCAAAGACACAAACAGAGATTGAGGTAACGGAACAAGACGGCGTTTTGAGTGTCGACAATTCTAAACGCATGCTAAAATGGCTCGCCGAAGCCGTAGGACGAGGTTTGGAGCTCAGTGGAGGTAATGAGACACCAAGAGATGTGTCCGCTCTCCTCCATCTCTTGCTAGGGAGTATGGGAGATATCTATCTCGAGACAGCATTGGACTCGTATGTACTACATCCGCACTCAAGTAAGCCTTGTTGATCTAACGGTATTCTAGCGCGAACGACATCGCCGCCGGCCAGGAGACAGCGAAGAACGAGCCCGATCTATCATACTTGATCGGCCTGCGTCCTGCTATTGGGATCATGAATCTAATGAATACCTGCATGAGGGCCGTGCTGATCCCACTAGCTTCTGCAAACGTGACGATAAGGCGTGATATGGAAAAGACCGCCAATCTCGCCCTGGACAGAATAGAGGAGAAAGTCAACAATATTATGCAAAGATCGATTGACGTTGTCATCACATGGATAACCAAACTACTCGCTCGCCAGAATAAAAGCGATTTCCGGCCTCGAGATGATGCGCTAGGCGGAGGAGGTGCCTGGCTTGAGCAGCTACAAACACCGGTACGTCCAACAACCGTGTATGCTCCCGTCTATCCGCTAATACGGTAAACAGACCTGCCAATCCATCTTCCAATTTCTAACTCGGACCCACAATCTCGCCCTTACAGCCCTTTCCCCTTCGCCAAACCTTATCGCCTTCCTCACTGAACTCGCCACTACATTCCGTACCCTGCTCCTCGAGCACTTCAAAAAGTTCTCGGTAAATGCCGCCGGCGGTATCATGGTCACCAAAGACATTAGCAAATACATTGAGCTATTAAAGTCTTGGGAGCTAGACGCTAGTTTTGAGCCGACTTTTGAAATATTGACCGAGATCGGGAACCTTTTCGTGATAGGGCCGGAAGCACTAAAGGAGAGATTGAGGGGGAAGGGTGGTGCAGGAGTAGGTGTAGGTGGTGGCGGGGCGTGGGAAAGAGGGGACATGAGGCCTTACGTGCTGAGGAGGGAGGATGCGGGAAGTGTGGGGGTACAGAGTGTGCTTAGTGCTCTGTGAAACCCAGGCTACGTCGAGAGGGTATGTAAGCTTGGGTTAGTTGACATACGGGCATGGTATTCGCAGCGTTTTATGAGAGACAGTAGATACCCATTTGCTTAGCGAATACGGACGTCTGCACCAAAAGTCTTGAACATGGCAAGAAGCGCTTGTGCTCACTCCAAAATCCTCTAATTGGAAGCATTGTGATTTCAATCGCTCTGTTGTAGTGTCTGCTAGGAGTAAGGGGAGAGTTTTGATACCTGGTGTAAGGCTGAAAATACACGGCTTTTCTTCGGAAAATTCAATAATAACAAGACAGATGGATCCCCAGATGGATGCCTCGTCCTCACAAATTGATCATAGAGACCTTTCCCTCTTCGACCGTGCCCTAGATTACCACCCTTGGATGAAATGTCCTCCTCTAACAACATCTTCTCCCTCTCGGGCCAGTCCCTCAAACTCGACACTGCTGAGCACATTGAGCCTCACCTCAAACCCTTGATAGCCTCGGATACAGTCACAGAAATCCAGCTTGGCGGTAACACTCTCGGAGCTCCAGCTTGCGAAACCCTCGCCTCCGTTCTAAAAACGAAAAGCACGTTGCAGACTGCAAAGCTAGACGATATTTTCACCTCCCGCCTACTCTCTGAGATTCCTCCTGCGCTGTCTTCACTACTCACAGCGCTCCTTGAGTTACCGAATCTACATACCGTTGACCTGTCTGATAATGCCTTCGGTCTAAATACGGTGAAACCGTTGGTAGATTTTTTGTCAACTCACGTGCCGTTGAAACATCTTATACTGCAGAACAATGGGCTCGGTCCTGATGCTGGTACCCTGATCGCGAGCGCCCTGACCGCCCTTGCAGAGCGTAAAGAGGAGGCTAGAAAGTCGGGCAAGGAGGTACCAGACCTAGAAACGGTAGTATGTGGGCGCAACCGTCTGGAAAGCGGGTCGATGTCTGCGTGGGCTAAAGCTTACCGAGCGCACCGGAAAGTTAGAGTGGTGAAGATGGTGCAAAACGGCATTCGCCAGGATGGAATCAGTCTCTTGTTGACAGAAGGATTAGTGTGGTGTGGAGAGCTCAAAGTACTGGATCTGCAAGACAACACTTTTACGATTACTGGAGCTAGGGCTCTTGGTCAAGTTGTGGAGGGATGGAAGCAAATAAAAGAGCTGGGAATTGGTGACTCGCTATTAGGAAGCAGAGGCGCGGTCCTATTCGCTGAGGCTTTAGCGAAGGGGAACAACGGACTGCTGGAGGTACTGAGGTTGCAGTATAATGAGATTGATTCCGAGGGGGTGAAGTCGCTGCTGGTTGTGGCGAAGGATAAGCTACTGAAGCTGAGGAGGGTGGAGCTGAACGGAAACAAGTTCTCCGAGGATGATGAGCCTGTCGAAGGGTTCAGGCTGCTGTTAGAGGAGCGGAAGGAGAAAGCTCAAGACACGGAAGGGGAATGGGGATTGGATGAATTAAGCGATCTGGAGGAGAGTGATGATGAAGATGAAGATGAAGACGAAGACGACGATGATGAAGCAGAAAAAGAGGAGCAAGAAGAAGCTGAAGATAGAAGGGAAGGCATTCTGAAGGATGCGGACCAGGAAGCCGCCCAGAAAGTCAGCCAGAAGAAGGATGACGATGTGGATGCTCTAGCAGATTCATTAGGGAAGACGGAAATATAGACCAGGTCCCTGCTACGTCGACAGATAGTCTCCCACCTTCTAGTGCCATCGTGGCCCATGCACTATCAGTCCAGCTTTGGTGTTTGGGCTGTGGGTTTAATTTTGTTCGTCCACCTGTACCTCGTCATTGTATCATTGTTCAGCAATCTTCTTGTGATGCTTAATGGATTCTCGTCATAGCTGTCTTATCCAAACCTCCAACCTCTCAATAAAACGCAAACCGCCTCCGCCCAGGCCTCTACCCAAATTGACAGCGCCACGACTGAGCCGTCCGATCTCAGTATCATCATTCCAGATTGTCTCGTTCTCCGGTCTTTGCTTTCTACCAACGGAGACGGGATTTACGCCATACGTTCAAACCCGCAAGTCATCGCTACATGCCTTGCGCACTAAAACGCACAGACAGGAGCGGAATTCCATGACTTCATGAAGCAGAAATCAGAGAGTAAGGAATGTGTGTGTCATTGCGATGATCTGCGAGTTTTCTACAAGTACGAGGGTGAAAAGACGGAAACGAAAGAGCAGAGATCGACGCAGAATGAAGGCGCCGAGCCTTGGAAAGTGGGTGAGAAACACGTAGAGTGCGATGTCATCGGTCTCTTGGGCCTCATCTGATCCCCAAAAATGGATACATGTTTCTGCCTGAGTTCTGGGGGAAGGGGTACGCGACTGAAGCTTTGAAGTGGCGGATGGAATGGTAGTGGAAGATGTATTCAAAGTAAATGACGAGGGGGATCACCTGAAAGCGATGACGGGACTGGAGGCGCTCAGTATTCGAAATGTGTCGCGCAAGTGCGGCTTTACGTGGCTGTGTACGTTTCAATGGGAAGCGGAGGGAGGAAATGTCACGCTTGAGGTTTGGCGAGACCACATGAGGAGAGGAACAATCGGGTTTCCAGCTAAGCTCTGCGGTCTCTCTGACTTTGGTTACGAGCGACTAGAAGTAATTGGTACCAACATATATCACAGGTTTCCACAACAGACTGTGACAGAATCCGTACGATGTCTTCGTTACAACCCGAAATTCGTTGTAACAAGGTTCGTTATAGCCAATGTTTAGTGTAATTGAATATTGTTTTACTGCCACACTCTGATTGATATCTTAGCCTTATCGATCCACTTTCCTATCTCTCCTCTGATCTCCTCCTCCTGATATTGAAAATTCGACGTCACCCTCTACTGTGAAGAGTGCTCCTGATTTCGAGAAATACGAGCAGGCATCTTAATAGTCACTGTTTTTCATGTTGCTCGCGAAGATGAGCAGTACACAACAATACCTGGTGATGACAAGATTAGTGTGAAAGCAATGAGGCGATCCCAAATCAAGGGAATCGTTGTAAGAGTACTTACGCTGCAGAGGCAGCCAATATCTCGTGGCCTTTAGCCTTTGTCATAGCTGTGAAGGTGGCAGAAAAAATGAGTGTAAAGCTGACTATCACCAGGAAAGTGCTGAGTTGTGAGGGCATCGTGCCGATCTCCCAAAGGAGCAGAGCTGGGCCTACGAGAAGAGTCAAAATCATGAGAAGGATGAGCATCGTTACAAAAGCCGAAATCCGTTTGCGGTTGTAATAGCGTAGGTTCGGGTCGCTGCTCTTTGTTTCCTAGCGACAAGTCAGAAGAGGATTTTCGTCTTGTCAAATCTGTGATACTGACTTGTGAGCAGAAGAAATTCTTTCCAATGGTATCAGTAGGAGTATTCAACAAGTAATAGCGTATTCGCGCCTACATTGAAGGGCTTGACTTTAAATCGACCCAGTACATCTTCAAGAAGAACTCCGAGCCAACTCGCTTCTCTCCCAGGTCTCAAGGTAACAAGGTCGTCTTTCTCATATAAATATCTCATAGATCTTTTAGTAAGCTGGCCGCCGTCATTCTCCATGAAGTTTAAGACGCTCTGGTAGTTCCGATTCGACGGTTGATCCAATACCTTCAGCTGTCGTGCCATGAGTAACGTTTGAGCTGCAATGGGTTCAGTCTTGTAGGCACCAGTAGAGGACGTATCCTACCATAATCTAGAAGATTCCTCCGAAGCTTTTCAATCAAATCACTGCGTGTCTCTTGCCAAGGGCTTGGAATACTTCCTCGCTCCACATCCAGTCGTCGATCCTTTAGGTAGTGCGTGTTGCCATCTT
Source organism: Parmelia sp. 050094 (assembly GCA_018257885.1). Lineage (NCBI taxonomy): Eukaryota > Fungi > Ascomycota > Lecanoromycetes > Lecanorales > Parmeliaceae > Parmelia > Parmelia sp. 050094. The sequence goes on along the minus strand of JAEUBB010000120.1, from coordinate 75,731 downwards.
CTTCGTCCCATTTGTCCTTGTCTAGCAAAGCCCTTTCCAACTCGATGATCTCATCTTGTTTCTGTAGGAGAACGCGTGAAAATGCAGTCCCGAACCTCCGGTAAACCATGAAAGCATCATCACTATCCAAGAAGCGAGCAAGCCTGGGAAATCCTACGGGAAAGCTCTCGACTGAACCCTTGATTGAGCGAAAGTATACAACTTTGGCGGTCACTTTGGACTTACGGCTGTGAAAAATGGTTCGATCGATGCTCTTCGGCGATGGCACTGGTTCGCGATAAGCCACAGAGCGATTGACCCGTTGCTGGCTCTCCAAATCAATTGATGCCATGCTCTTGCTATTTCTAAACTATTCACACAATACTTTCCCTAGAAGATGTGTCACCGCTCAAGTCGAGTGGGGCAAAGCGCAGAATGTGTCAGGTGATATCATTGCGGTCATCACAGTGGGGGCTATATCAATTTGGTCCAATCAGCCCATTCTTCCTGCTAAGAGAGATGCAGGGATCTGCTCAGGTCGCCTGACAGGCATGCGTGATTGGCAACACGAAGTCAGCCGAGTCTGTAGGGTGGTAGCCTTGCCAAATTCCAGAGGCCCCGCACTCGAAAAGATCCCGACTAATCTTTCATCTATGAATTTGGAGCAGAGTAATATATCTCCGAGTTGAGCATCTGGTGTGATCATATCCATCAGGTTGGACTTAATCTCCTGCATCTTCGCCGCTTTCCTATGAGTTTCCTCCCCCTACTGAAGACTGAGGGCTTATTTGAATCGGTGCAGCTTCGCGGCCTCGGGTACAAGCGATAAGGTGCATGCTGATACCCTGCTGAGCAAGTGATGCGTATGGTAGTTCTCCAAAAAGGCATCAAAATCAATGTAAATTGTCCCAATCATCATGCTCGATCTATCGTGGGCCATTCTAATCAACTTATTCGCCAGACTGTTTCCATCAATTAAGTAGTTTGCAACTATACAGCAAAATTCACCTCACCCACAACGAAACCTGAGAGATGGCCGAGATCACGTCGCCATCGTTTCCGCGAAGTCAACCAAAAAACGATAGAATGCTCTCATATCCTGTGAAAAGCGGCTTTGATTCCGAAGACGAGCAAGATGAGGCAAGCGACACCGCCACTATCTTCTCTGCGACCACGGCTACCACGGCAGCGACTGCAACCACAGTAACGACAGCTGCGAATGTCGAACCCTGCAGGGACCGTTCTTTGACCATGATGAGACGCGAGATGACCAAGCCAGCAGAATACTTGACAGCCAACAACGAATCTCAGACCGCGAACGAGACGTCGGAGTTGGAAGTCTTATGGAACAATTTAATGGGTAGAGGAGCTTGCACTACGTACACTGACGCTGAGGTACTGATGCTGTGTTGGGCCGACAACTGCGACGACTTAACGACCAAAGAAGAAGTCAACAGACTCAGTGCCACATTTGAGGAACGATTCAATTTCCATACCCAAATCAGATATTTGGATACTGCGCACAAGACTAGGTTACAAATACAAGTCAACACCATTGTAGCAACCTTTATTGGCGCTCATGACGGGCCAAGAACTCTTCTAATTGTATACTATGCTGGTCATGGTAGGCCAGGAAGCTATTACGGTAGTCTGCAGCTCTATGGGTTCGTTGAGCTCACTTTGTGCTCTGCTTCATCGCTGATCCTTGCAGGCAAACTTCATCTGAGAAAGATGAAAGGAGACGTACAGACTCTCTAGAGTGGAATAAGACACAGACGCTGTTTGAAGATGCGGAAGCCGATATCTTAGAGATCTTTGACTGGTACATAATTCTATGATTTTCGCTAAGATGTAAGAGAAAGATTTTGCTGACGGTAGTGAAGCTGCTACGCGGGAACACTGGGACTCACTAGAGAAAATATGGCAAACCAAAGGTCTGCAGTCTCACAAATTAAGAGAACGAAGCTAAAAAACACTCAGACGAGTCGAATATCTTGCTGCAACAGAGTCCCTGGGTCAAACCAACGTCCCGGGTGTAAGTTCTTTCACATCCGCTTTGGTCTGGGCTTTAGAGGCTCTAGTCATGGAAAAAGTAGCAGGTCGCTTCACCACAGTAGAGCTCGTTGAGAAGATAGGTCATGCACCACATTTTCCGAGCGGACAGACGCCAAACCTTTTCACAAGAAATAGAAGTAGCACGACAGGTCGCATCATGCTTTCTCCGCTGCAAAAATCCAACTCAGATACTCCGCAAGATACCTTGGATTTGCGGGGTGCAATTCCTCTTGTGGACCTAGCAAAAAAATCAGTATTAACGCTCCGATTCGAATTTGGTGACAAGCCTACAGCCAAAGATATAGCAATACTGGCAAATGAGCTGAACAGTGTGCTTGAGAGGAACGCACTAGACGTCAGTCGGGTTCGCTGGGGTGGTCTCAAGCACCCATTGCTTGCTCGTGTCTTGAGCGAGTTTCAGGCCATGCTCGAAAGGCAACGGCACACTAGGATCGAACGAGGCCTGAAGCCACGACCTACAGCACCATTGATTTCCTCAAGCCTTGACACTTTCGGGATCGGGGCACATCCGCGGTTAATGAGCACATCATCCTCCAAGACAGTATCGACTACGGGATCTGAATCCGTCACGAGCCCACAGATGTCTCATCACGGAAGCTCCACGTCGCTAAGAGAGTTGTCAAGCGCGACATCAACATCTGTAGCCGATCAATGGGACGAGTCCAATCAATCGAAGCGTAAGCGTCTGCATGAAAAACCGCTAACTGTGCGTGAGACACTTGTGAAAGCGATCTCAAACAATACTACCCCTATAAAGAACCTAGAGTCCAGCTTCGTACCTATGGCCTATCGTTGCATCTGGGAGTTGTTGCATGTTCTCCAAGAGGGTTATGAACCCAACCAACCTCTTTCTGGGATTGTCACTTTGACAGGAACTCTGGAAACCGCACAAGCAGCAACATGTGACGAATACATTACGCAGACATGGCCAAACGCTGGTCCGTTTTTGCTTCAAACTATTGGTGATGCACTGAAGGGGGCTCAAGAAACACTACTCGAGTACGGGCTGTCTCCACACAAACCTGCTCAAGGATCTGTGACTGGGTTCGAAAAGCTCGAAGTGTCTGTCGAAAAGGCACCATCGATGATTGGCAAAACCATTCGCCCGATTACGTTTACAGTACTGGGCTCTATGAGCTTTCAAGCAGAGGTTGCTGAAATCCTTGCTTGGCTTACTGCTGCTATACGATTTTCTGAGAGTACAGAGCTGAAACTGTCCAGAGCTCGTGTCCTCTTCACACAGTATTCCAAAGATACGGAACAATTCGACTTTTGTATAGAGCCTGAGACACTTGAGGACTCCCAGAGCAAGGTTGATTTCTGTTGGAAACCGCTGTTTGTGAACAGTGTCATCGCTGTCCAATTTCCAGTTCGGGAGAGATTTCAGGGCGTCGGTGTAGATATCTCACCTATGCTGATGGCAACTCTTGCCGGAATAATAACAGCAGTAGAATTTCGTGGTGGACTGATTCTTAAGGGACTTTCGACTGCTCTGATCCCCGTGAAACGATTGATAGGTGAGCAGGCAATCCAATGGCACTTGGAAGTGACGGATTCCACCGAAGGTATCATTCAGACCAGGGGCCTTGAGGCAAGTGAAACCGAGACTGATGTATTTGAGATGTATCGGGTGGACAACGTGAATATCTTTTGGGAAAATCGGGCATACCTCGGTTGGTGCAGTGTTATATGCATCCTACTTGGCACAAGGAAGATTGACTATAGCCGTGTGACCTGGTCAGATCCCGTTCGACATCAAAGGACCATCAATCTCAACTCTTTTTCTATTGGACTTGCCCCTACTGGGGGCGGCATTGGCGGACCGTCAGTGGGCGCAAACTTTATCGTTGGGAAAAGAACTCGCCCAGTATTCATGAGAATCGAGCAGGTATTGGAAGACCGCCTCAAGCTCTCGATCGTCAGACCTCTGCTCTCATACGATACTTTCAGCAAGCGTGCTTGGATGATCCCCACGACCTGCATGCTACTCCATATGATGCACCTTAGATTACGGATACTAGATAATTGTGTCGGAACTTCACAGCAGGAGAGTGTTGCAGAAATGCCTTTTGCCAGCATCACTCAGGACGGAGGATTGGAAGCATACGGCATTCTCGTCAAGTATCTGAGAACAGAAGAAGTGTCACCATTAGGATCATCGGAGGCCTGGAAAGAAACACTGGCTAAGTTCTATGTTGGGCTCGATATGGTTCTTAATGAATCGATCGTCGCACAGGAAAAGACCTCATTTGCCTCAAACTCTGAGTTGTGTGGGTTTGAACTGATGGATGTCGTTCGCGCTGAGTCACCGTTCAAGTTCACTATGAGGAAAATTCAAAGAGAGTCTGGTGGATGGACTACCGCAGCAAAGAACCTCGGATATGCACTGTTCTGCGCTGAACTTGGTGATGCTATAGTTCCCGGAGAAGGAGCAAATCTCTTGTGTCGTAATTGGCAGCGTGTCCCTCACAACTCTGACTACCTCTGTGCATACGTACCCTGTATTGCGGAGATACTCGCTCGCCAAGGCAAACATACAAGCCATCAGCGACTGATCGCCAATGAATTCCGACAGATTCATTACAAGCACTGCCGCCACGAAGAGAGGTCTAGGTGTTTCCATCTTCAGACATTCGACGAAGTCTCAGACCCACCTCGATTAGAGAGTAGAGGCCCTACCGGCGTTGACGCAAGCGCTTATGGAATCAGAGGCAATGGTGGGGCACTCATATTTGGAAAAACCACCAAGATGACCAAAGCATTTCCCCGCGAAGACCCACTAGATGATGGGGAGGAAAGAAGGCACCGCCTTGGAGGCTTTTTGAGCCTAGATAACTTCGCTTAAGGTTCCGAAGAATTGCTATGTCTTTAGCGTAGGTGCATTTCTGGTGCGTCAGGAAACAAGAGTTTCAGGAGTTTAGCCTTGTGCGGTCCTGCTGCAGAATCAAAGACGCAGATCTCTATACTTTGAAATGGGTAGTGGTGAACTGCCTGAAAAGACCGCATAATAGTCGGTTGAATCTTAAGGTTGTTACATTCACTTCATTGAGGGTCTAGTGTCAGTTATGCGTCATTTCAGTACGGCCACAGGGTGTCAACGGCAGCGCTTCATATCTATGAAGATAGACTATCATGAACCAAGATATGGAAAAGGGTACTTCAGTAGTAATATTTGGTCTTCTTCGAACTTATTATCCTATGTCGGACAATTGTATATCTTTCCAGCTAAGCTCTGCGGTCTCTCTGACTTTGGCCACGCAGCGACTATATAATGCAATGTGATCGGTGCAGACTCTGCTAGGAAGTGGCTCTCTTCAGCGAGGACCTTTCAATCCTCGCTTCGTCCCGGGTATCAGATCGACTGCATCGGATTCTTTGAGTCAACAATTATTTTCAGATCGATTGCTTTGCCGACAAACGTCTGGCCTCTTTGCTCTGAGCGCCGGATCCCCAGGTGCCGTATACGGCTCCTATTTAATTCTTGCAGCAAGGAGCTTGCTAATACAATCATTAGACGCCGCTGCTTTGCTGCTTTCTTATTTTCAGTGAGGTCTTCTCTAGATTTGCTCTGACTTTGCTTAATGTGCGAATCGAATCCGGACTCGCGCTATGTGTTGTGTGAATCAAATTTCCTATATCATCCTTCCTGCCTCAAAACATCTTCTGCCGACCTACACTTCTTTATATGGGTTTACTCCTTGTTCAGTCTGTACAATTTGAATTGCAGATTGGATACGATTAGTAACATGACACTTTGCATCGCTATCTTTTTTTATCGTTATGTTTTCTTTCTGATTGGTTGGTTGTTATTGCTGAAAAGAATTCCAAGTCCCTCTGAAAACCTTTATAGTATATATGTCAAAAGATTGGCAAAAGATTGCTCTCAAACAATGCTTCTGAACGGAGCTGAAGCGTTTTGTAAGCGACATTGGTTTACTGACTCCTAGAATCCGATCCCATCCGTCGGAGCAGCTCTCATTACATATACGGCACGTGTTGTTCCACGAACATCAGAACGAAGGCCATCTCAGATCGTATTGTTGTTTCACAAAAATTGTTGACATGAGCAGATTGATAACTTCTTTCAGTCTCTCAGTCTCTCTTTCATATATACATAGCCATTTGCGAAAAGTGAATATTGAAAACTTCTTTTCCTCTTATAGCCCAAATCCTTATCATTAGATGTTTAGTTGTACCTGAGCATGCAGACCTTTTCATTGAGAAAAGGGAAGACATCTACCAGCAATCCGTGCTGTCGAGACCAATGGACTGAGCCATCAAGCGGTTCACGATCACGGCGATATCATGCACTCACATTTCAACGACACTGAATACCAACAGAGGGTGTCATGCACGAGAACAATATAGGCAGCCTCAAAGAGCGTAACTTAGCCCGTCGGGACTCACTCAGGGCCAACGAGCTGCAGGAGCTGCAGCGCTCTTTCAAGCATGTTATGACCACACGAAACCAAATCTACTCTTCCCCCAACACACCGGCCTGTAAAATGATCATCGTCAAGGCAGTCTTATTTGCAGGTGTCCGCCTTTTATTATTTGTGGGTGAACCCGAAGGACGGCATGACCGACATCGGCGAAATCTTCATCCGTCTCGATATCTACGCTCAGATATTCGCCAAAAAGGTGCTCCGCCGAAAGTTGCAAGCTTCGGAAAGGATTCAAATATGTCTCTCCAATCTTACCTCGCCCTCTCCTCTACGTATCTCACCTAGCTGCCCTCACCGACAAACTTGAGGCTGCTTAAGAACGGGAGAAGCATATCATTGAAGGTAAGAACTCACTGTTTCTCTCCATCGAATATCAAAGCTGACGCTGCACTCTCAGCACCTCGTGCAGCGCTGGATCAAGGAAGATAACAAAGGCATCATCCAGACCTACACCGACATCGAGATTCTAGCAAAGCTGTTCTCCGAATACTACTCAGCAAGCTCTCTTGCATATGTATACGATTTCGCCAATGGCTGCGTCGACATCTGTGAGACCCATGATCGGTCTCCTGGTTGGCATTTCTTCTTCAAGAGTAAGTAAGTGAGCTTTTATTGATGCAGAAACAGGAATCACTCGCTTCTCTAGGTGTATTCTGTATGTTTGCAGCTCATCGTAACTTAGTAGCAATGCAAGCTGAGTAGCTCGCGCCTCAACGCATCAACAAGCCCATTACACCTTCTTTCAGAGATATGAAGATGTCTAAGTCCCAGGAGCAGCCTTGAGTGTCAAGAATGTCAGAGCCCGGGTCAAGAAGGGCTCACTGACTTCCAAGGATGAATGAGGCGAAGCATGCTAGATGGGTTACGGCTGTCGGTATGATGGTCACAGGCGATGGCAAAATATAGCCCTATCATTCGAAACTGTGTTACTGTCACCATTCTTTAAAATATACACGACGTACTCTCTTTACATTCACCATGAGCATTTCCATTCACTCTTGATCCACCCTTATTTACGATCCTTTTACCTACGCAAACGCAATATCACTAGTCCTAAATTTCTCCCCTCCGCACCACGTCAACGGATTCAGGCTCTTGATGATAATTCATAATGTCCGATCGATTTATAATAAAAATTTACACTGGGAAAACTTTAGTTTCTCATACGCGCCCGCAGTATACAGTTTTTTGCAAAACCATTGACGTTGGCCCTAACCCGGCCTTGGCAGATCTTTTTGGGGGGTGCCGAGGGTAAATAGGTCGTTTATTTGTAGACTTCAGACACGTATATAAGAACAACTACACGTGTTGTAAGTATATAGTAACTTGCATTAGAATCCTCGTAATCGATTCACTATTAGATATTAGTTATATATAAAGCGCAGCGTTATTACACGTTATATAAGATACTTAAATTCGAGATTTTTTATTTACTTTTTTTAGATTTCGGGCAAAAATTACGTAAAATCTCTAAGTTTTCTACTATACAACGTGTAATAACGCTGCGCTTTATATATAACTAATGTTTTATAGTGAATCGAGTATGAGGATTCTAATGCAAGTTACTATATACTTATAATACGTGTAGTTGTTCTTATATACGTACCTAAAGTTTAAATTTGCTAGATTTATCAGATTTTTGTTTACTTTTTTCAGCCCTATTTCGAAAAATTTGAAAATTTGACAGATTTTAAGCTTCGTTACGTATAATTAATAATAACGCTGTATAATATATATCAAGTTGATATTTAAGAGTATCAGATATACTCTTTCAATTATAGCTTACTAGACGTTTAGAATAGCCCTGGTTGTTGTTTTATAAGAGGATTTCTACAATTTCGCGACTTTTTTGTCCTCGGCCAAAAAAAAAATTCCTCTGCTAAGGTCAGGGACTCTAACGTCAATGGTTTTGCAAAAAACTGTACCCCGAGGCGGCTAATGATTTTATAGCAGAGGGTTCGCTCAACAGCGTCGATATATAGACCTACGACAATCAGATACGATACAGTCAAACGATACAATCAAGAAGAGTCGAAAGCGCATGAGGCCTGCAGAGTATCAAGCAGATGATGAGCCGGAATGGGCGGACTTTGGAGAGGATGAATCCCTGAGGTTTCTGGATGATAAGATGGAGTATGAGCACCCTGCTGTTCTGGACGAGGTTGCTGAGGCTGGTGAAAAAGTGAGTTTTTTGATTCTACTCGAGATGGCATTTTGCTGACTTTGACAGGATGCAATAGATGTCACAAACACTCTATTTGATCTAATTAAGCAAGCGCCTGCGGGAGACCCAATTAACGATATCATTAATCAAAAGGATGAACTAATGCCAGCCTCACTACCAATGGATACGCCATCGATTCCAGTAATACCGCAGCCGCCAACTGAAGACTTTGTAGACGACTTCGATGAGCTAGCTCTCGAACAGACTGAGGATGACGGTACTAAACCACCTTCGGGACCTCTTGACGCATTAGGATTAAAATCAAGGATTGCGTATGGCAAGATGTTACACAAGAACAGAGATATTACACTAAAGAGCATAAGATTGATCAAACAATGGAAGGAACGATGCTCGGAGATGCTAGACGCATCATTATTTAGAAGGAACAAGATGGCCAAGGTTCGGATCCATTTTCGGTAGACGCGTTTCTGGAATTGGTACTGAGAAACGACAACGCAATAGCTGCTTTACCAAGATGGACCGAGGAAGTTGAAGTCAGTCAAGCCTACTTGTGGGATCAGCCACTACCAGACGTGGATACGCTGGAAAAGGATAATGAGGACCATGTTGCCCTCTGGCCTCCCAGGGAAATGGACGTGTCAGATACTTGGGTCGCGGTGCTACTGATGTCGGATCTCGAACCTAAAGAATCACAGAAATGATATCCTCGCGTTTTTACACAGAAATCCGTAACAACCGCATATTTCAACAAGGGAAAAGCATCAAAATCTTGGGACGAACAGGAACAGGAGTGGAAGTATGACGTCGTCTTTGGGAATTTTCAGTGGAGATACTAGAGGATGAGATACAATCAAGATACGACAGAACTCATGGAAAAGATGGCCTTTGCTTTGCCTTGGTGGAGATTTTCAATGTTATGGCCGAACTGCGTTTAAAGGCGGAGTATGGAGACTACCTTGCGTACACATGTACCGCTTTGAAGGGGAAGGAAGAGGTGAACGATATGCTCTGAAACATCAAGAAGCTGGATTGGCAAGCGGTAGGGACTCAGATAAGAGCAGAAGAGAAGGAGCGAGCCGACAGGAGATACCGTCGCCTCGACCCTACCCCAACGCCTTACCTCGATAATGTCGCGAAAGCTGCAAGTCGACTCGGATACGAAGAATCTTTGGTCAGATACCGAATTCTAGCATAAGCAGATAGGAACAATTTCTGCCAATTGTCATGGAATTGTCAAATTCGTCAGTTTAAACAAGCCTGTAAGACCTGTGTGGCTTGGATCAAGTTCGCAAGTGTGCCATCTGTCACATGAGAATGTGATACGCATGCTTGCATGTACAGGTCATTCAAGGAGTCCACGCATGCTTGTATTGTATTTGGTCGATGAAGCCCACACAGCTCCGTTATTCAGTTGCCCTCTAGTCTTACCACCAGGAGGGTGCCTCCCCATTGTAGATCTGAGAAGTTTGTTTCATGACATGCAACTTGAACCACTTCGTGTACTCGTTCAGTCCCCATGTCATAATGATATGAAGCCGATAGAAAATCGCCCAGATGCCATCAAGAGTGGCAGTCGTGCCAAACTGATACGGGCCTGCCATTATCTATAATCTTCTCAGCATCGCGGGAGCTCAACTGCAGCTCAGATAAATACGTACCAGATTATTCCCCATCTCAAAGAAAAGGTAATATTCCCAAAGGTGTCCCGTGACCGTGATTGCCGGCATAGGCATTGATGTGTCCCAATGATGCAGCCGCTTCTTCAGTAGAGCCGCGGATGCCCATATCGCCAACTGAACCTTTGGATCGCGAGGCTGTATTTCCTTCTCGATCTCGATGTCCAATAGGAGTGGATTGTTTCGAACGTATGAGAGAGACTGATTGAGACTGCTCGCGTAGAATTTCTCATTCACAGATGCTTGTGCTCTCAGGATCTTGTCCCTATCATCTTCATCCAATTCTATTGCAAGACACCAGTCAATCATTCGGCCTATATCTTCTGCAGTCGCGTTCGACTTCGTACCACTCTTCACGGTCTGAGTATCGCAGTCGATGCGGCCGGCTCCATCTGGTCGGCTTGGGCGAACTTCCAAGGGTTGTATGCTGCACGTTTCACTGTGTGCGTCGAATCAGTAATGCTTGAGCGATGAATTGCAAGAGAGAGGCTTACACATTCAAAACCAGTACTCGACTCGGCGAATCCTGCCATATCTCAACTTCGCATAGAAGCTGGTGTACCACAGCACCCCACTGCTTTTCATGCGCCTGCTGTCGAAAGGTCCGTCTAGCATTTTCGAGGACGCGGTCAGCTGTGCTCTTCATGCGATTCAAGCAGTGTTGAGGGAACGGGGTTTGGGAGGCCTTTAGGTATTGGGATTTCGCATGGAGCTCCCTCGTTTTACGTGGGGTATTGGCATCTTGTTCATAAATAGTCTGAGGAAGTGTTAGCAATGTTTATGCAATTTTTAGCGACGGGGTGGCGAAGATGATACCCGGAGCGTTGATGGTATGAGTCCAGTAGGTACATCCTGAAGTCTTTTGTGTAAATCTAGAACTGGGGATGAGACATTCTTTTGCCCAACTCTAAGCTCGTAGAATGTAGTCAGCTTTACTGGAGGATCGCAACGGCGTAGATACTCCATGTCAATCAGGGTTTCCGACGGGACTTCATCAATCGTGATTTGGCCTCTGTTACTGGATGAAGAAGCAGCCTTACGTGGTGAAGCCGAATCGCTCGGAGACCATACCGAGGAGGGGCCTTCAGCAGGAGCTTGAGCATTTGTGAGTTCCGGGACTGTTTGTGACCGACCTCGACGATGTCTTCGCTGTTCCATGCCTCTATCTATCTCAGCATCCACACCTTTCGATGAACGAGCTAGATCTTGACGCGTCACAATCTCCTGCACATGACCATCTCTATCTACCTCCTTGCCCTTCTTGACCCTCTTGATGGCCGCTGAATCCGACATTGGAGCAGAAGCCTTGCGTTTCCGAGCTTTTGGATTTCCTGAAATCTCGGCCGGCACCGGACGGATATCCTGAGAGCGAAGCTTCATATGATGATAAGAGTCATTGTCTTGCCAACGCGGTTGCTTCGCAGATGCTTGCTGTAGTGGGTTCTTGGCCACCTCTTGCTTCCAATGATCTATCCTCTTGACAAGGACCGGGTTTTGGGCGGCGCTCCAGGGCATGTGCCTTAACACCGCAATAGATAACAACACAAGGTACCGTTAGCGTGTTACGAGATAAGTATGTTGTTATCGTGTTATACAACGTTTTTGGACTAAGCCGAGATCGCGAGTAGCCGCGCATGGACTAGATTCGAGTCAAGGTATCGGTAGATCACCGCAACACTACCTGCCACGGATGGCTAGAGATGTAAATTGTAGAAACTTTGCATGAGCAGGGTCGGAGCTGCTTTAATATAGGAGTTAGGGTGTCAATTCATTGCTCAGTGGTTTTAGGAGAGGTTACCTGCTACTAACAAATGGATTTGCTGGCCCACAATGCTCAGTATTTAGGGTTCTAAATGGCGAATTCTGTAATGGCACCAGGAGCCTCTTGGAAACAACATCGAGAAACTTTACAAGAAATTCTAGGAATACGTTGCCAAAGGACAGAGATTGGCTTCGATGTCTTCCGCATAAGGTGACAGGATACTAATCGGAAACGGAAGGCTACCGGAGACGCGTAGATTTTAGAGGACAGAGCTATAGCAGACAGCAACACACATCTAAAAATAAAGGTTCAGGAATCCGCCTTATGGCTAAAATAAATTGATTACCGTAAAACGGCTCCATCGCTTGTTGAACTTGAATCGTATATTCGTCAAAGCTATATTATGAACCGTGCAACGTTCATTTTGTCTTCAGATTACTCTGTTGGGGCGCAAAGCTCTAGATGACTCATTCCGAGTTTGACAGTGCCAATTCTTGGATAAAGCTAGACGGAACTGTGTAGATCAAGTAGGCAGGTATTGTAGCGTCCTCGGAAAACTCAGATCTTAATGAATTACGATTGTTTTTCTACATCATGAGCCGTGGGCCAATAGCACAGTATTCCAGATTCAGTATCTGTGCGAAGAAACTGCTGAAGGGCATGCGCGTGTATGCTGTCAGCATGGTGCTGGATTCAGAAGGGCACTATGGTCTGGTCCTAAAGGGCCATCAGAAGATGTGATTATCGACCCCATACTTCGTGAAGTTGGCACATTCGTCCTTCCTAGGAGATGCAGTATTGTACTATGTGAGTTTGAATGACAATAATGAAGGCAGATCTATAGTTGATTGAAGAAATAGAGAACATGCTAGGTGAAGCGTTGAGCGTGACTTATATATGGAGACCAAGGATCCTCAACTCCCTCTCTGTACCAAGTGTATTTGAAAGAAAAAGAAGAAAAGGGCAAGATACACCTATCTCGTATCATCATACGGCCGCAATAGTGGCATCCACTACAGTTGCTATGATCATACTTGTTGATGCCTTCCATCACAGAGGAAATTTTTGCCAGACTAAGAAAGTACTCTCTTTCCCTCTGTCACATCATAGCTAGGCTTGGGAGGAGGTCCATATCAGGCTCTGCGCATCCTGGGAGTCAAAAAATGTCATCCTCCAGAGCCCGTATCAAACTTTGGATTTGCGCCGTTGGAACTTCTCTACCCGAAGTCCTTTTCATTCTGTTTCTTTCATCCAGGAGATAACTTTACTGTAGTCTCTTCTTTGCCTCCTCGCTCTTTACTCCGTCTATAGGAATTCTTTTCGCTCCTGCTGCAAGCAAAAGCGGAAGGGCCTGTTCGTGAATCGGGGAAGAGGCAGCAGTCTCCATCACACTTTTATGCGGACCACATCTGGCATTGACGTCTGCACCATGGTCAAGCAGCATCTTAACAATTTTCAGATTACCATGCAACAAGGCAGTGTGAAGCACGGTGCCGAACATATCGTCTGCCGTGTTGACCTCTGCAGGTGTCTTTGTGAGCAACAGGTGAACAACAGCCTCGTTTTTTGCGGCCACTGCGTATCGTAGGTTCTCGGCCAATGTCACCCGTTTCTCAAAGCTGCGATATTCAGTAGATGATAGTAGCTTCAGAAGGGGTTGTTCCCCTTTGACACCCCCCGTCCCCTGTCTTATTAGCTTACGAAGGAAATATTGTATGAGTGCCCAGTTGCTGCTCCGTGCCACCGAGCTTACAAATCCTGCGTTCAAGGATTGTGCATCTTCCGACGTCCATGGCAAATTCACTGTTTGGACACGACCCTCCACTAATCGCACCCACAACCTGTAGGAATCTGAACTCCTGAGAGTCTCGAATGAGTCAGTATGGGAGAGCCAGTACTTTTGCGCATATGAGAATAGCGAATGGACTGGCTGAGAGTCTACTTCTGGGTCTCTTGTGGCGCCAGCCACCTTCTCTAGATCTCGCCCAAGATCGTACCCGGGTATTCTGCGATCCTTTAGTAGTCTTCGAGCCAATTGATTAGCGATAGTTGTGTTGGGGACGCTTGCTCTGAGGAAGGGTGATGCGTCTTGGGTAGCTGACTTCACGGAATGTGTTTTGACACGGGTAATTCGCTTTTGCAAAACATCGAGATTAAGGTAGGTGACTAGAATCCGACCATATAACAAGTCAGCGTCGTGAAGGCTAACGTGGTACTCGCAAACATCTGATACACTAGGTCTGGTCTGGAGATATTGTTTCACGCTAGAATGGGCGAAGTGAACGGTGGACACTTCTTCGTCAACGACAACGAGGCTGCCACAAGAATTCAACGATTTCATCACATCATTCACGAGCTTAGCCATATTCCAGGTAGTATCGTCTGGTTCAATGCTAATTGCTTCGCGTAGCTCTTCCAATTTGAGTGGTCTCCGTGCTGCCGCCACCAACTCAAAGATTTTTCTACCTAGACACGGATCAGTCGATCCTGAATCTTGAAGCCGGCGCAGTATGCGTCTATATGTCGTAGGCAAGTCTTTTGGTAGCTCCTTAAGAGCAGTAAGAATGCCGTCATCCGTGTTCTCATGACAAAGTGACTCGATCTGAAAGGCCACCCACAAGAACCTGATTGAAAAGTAAGCCAGAGGTAAAGACGGTGAAGTGATGTGTGGTACAAACATTTCACTGGCTTGCTCCTCAAACGCCTCTTGGATCTCGATTATTATCCTATGATTACGAAGCTGAAGTCTTCCATTTTCCAAAGCTTCATCCAGTGAAAGCTCAATGAACTCAGAAATCTCAGGTCCATTATTCGACTGAGATATTGTGACATGAAAATGCGAGGAAAGCTGATGGGAGACCTTCTCTACAAAATCAGATCGGCTGGTCCAGAAGAGCTTGAAGGTGTGATCCCGAGATCTGAGGAGACTCTGAAGCTTCCAGATAAGGTCGTAAGCTTCCACAGCTTCGCATTCGTCCAGCCCATCAATTATAAAAATGTACTGGCCGTTTGGAGGCAGTAGATTCAACAGATGCAATCCGATTTGATCGATGTTAAGGGTGATACCGTCAACGTCTCGATCGACTCTACCAAAAGACTTCGTGGGGATACCATTCAAGAGTTGCCTAGCCAGGCTTCCCATGATTGTTCGCGCTTTCAAGGATTCCAAATCGTCACCTCTGCAGAAGAAATAGCTTACCGAGACATCTGCTGTTCTTGTGATGACAAGATCTTCCACTACACTTGAAGAGAGCACAGTTTTTCCTGACCCCACAATACCTGAACACAGCAAGACCGAAGACGAGGTCGATGACTTCCACTGCTTATAGTCATCGGCTTCGAATAGCCAAGTTGATTTCCCCTTCCTGCGTGCCTGGTTGAGGGCAGCCTCGTAGTTATAAACCGAGCACGAGTTAAGGAAACGAGACTTAAGTCTGAACTCTCTCCATTTCTTGTTCTCCTCTAGCTGGTAGGCTGTCTCTTGTTGGAACAAGGTCCCTGCCCTACGAAATAGCGAATTCTCCCTCCGTTCACGAGCGTCCTCAATCGAGTCAAAGCGTTGTTGTTGCTTTGCAACCAGGGATACTTCGTCTCTCACCGCAACACCAAACTTTTCCAAATCTTTCCGAAACTTGCCGAATTCTTCATCGAAGGATTTCCGAAGGGCAATTAGAGCCTGAGAGATGAATGGTTTCCGGATAAACAACACAGAAGCCTTACATAGATTTATGACTACTGTGAAATAGTTGCAGAGCTCTTGTCGAAGACTGGTAGATGTAGGATAGAGGAGCGCGTATTTCTCGTATCGTGGGGCGCTCTGACCCATGCTCATCAACATATTCGAAAGGGCATCAAAATAGCTGTCGAAACAAGACGCCGCCTAAATTCCTTTAGTTGAAGTTGATAATCATAGAATAATGCATGGAAAGTTGAGAAAAACCGATCGATCCAAGTCCGAGATGGTAATGCTTACTTGCATAGCGGTCTTCACGGCACCCCACACTGCCCCTGCAATGGGATTGCCTGTATTGCCAATGACACCGTCCACGACCGCTGTAAAACCCTTGACTGAGTTGAGGAAGGTCGTCAACCGCGCCCCCCACACACGGCTTTTGCGACCCGCATTCTGGCGATTTATCTCAAATGTGAGCGCCATTACGTCGTTAGATTTCAGTAGCGATGCGTGGTGGAAGGAGACCTTTTGGTCCTCGGTCAACACAGCCTCGTAGTCATTCAACGCTTGAGAGAGTTTGATCTCCGGCCTCAAAGGTGCCGCCTTGGACATCGCCAATGCCATGTTGACCTTTGGAGTGTAAAATCAGAAGCAGAGATAAGGTTGATGAGGGCGGATCCGTCATTCTTGGAGGAGGCTCTTGTGAAAGAAGCAAAAAGGTAAGAGAGCGGGGTAGAAAGTAGGGCGAGGCTGAAGCTGCAGCATGGTTGATGCTTAGTCATCCAGGATATCTCGTCCCTAGTCGTTGGCGACAGCAAGGACACCCTCTTTCACCGTGGATTCCAGGTTCTGCACCTTGAAATTTGGAATATTAACGTTTCCCAAGCGGTGACTGAGACGCACTTATTGTACCGTGATACATTGGCCCTCTTTTATATACAGACGAGCTCGTAGAGAGCCCTCCGAAGACTCAATATCGACGAGGATTTCCCGACTCCGCTTAGATCTAAGAATAGTAAATTAGGAATGCTATCGAGGAAGACTGCGTTAACGCGTTGCAATTTCCCTGATCAACATATCGGATATCGACAGCGCACAGAATTGGAGCCGACGAAATCTGTCATAGTCGAAAATGTCGCGATTGCCTTTGTAGATAAAGTTGATGAGATAGGCAACTCTCCTCGGTTGTACTTTGTGGACATAGAGTATGTCACAAACCCAAGCATGCCCTAGCAATGTCTCTACAATTTTCTTCCACAACGGGCTTACCGACAGATATGTGATTCCAGAGTAGATTGCACAAATGGCATCCCATTCTCGCCAATCGTTGAGAGCCCTGCATTATCATGATGCGCGAACTTCTGTTCAATAACCTTTTCATTGCGGATTGCGTCCAGCGCTTCCGCTAGATCTCGTAGCTGCAGCATCTGCATATTGCCGAAGCTGCGACCCACGTTCTGGGAAGAAATTATATCCGCTGCTACAGGGTTTCCGCGGAAGCTCGACATTCCGATAATGTAGGTTAGCTTTGCGATATGACATGTACTATTCCGTAAGATGTTATATTTACAATCAAAGTCCTATCCTATCCAGCGACCACCTCGGCGCCATCTACCGATCCGAAACCAACCCCGCCGCCACCAACCTGCCCCCAAACTCATAATCAAACACATAATAATCCATATCCACACACTCAAACCTCATCACAAAGTCCGTAATTCCCCTGACTGCCGCCCCCCACTTTGCCCACGTGATTGGCGGGTTCACCCGCGCCGGGTACAACACAAGCCGGATCGACCCCGAGTTGAACTTGACCGGGCTTACTGCTAGGGCTGCTTGAGGGGCCGCGAAGTGCAGGTTCACGTCGTTGGCGGCTTGGAGGAGGCACTGCAGGACGTTGGAGGAAGGGAGAGAGGAGCCGAAGGATTGGAATCTGATGCGGAGGTGCGATTGCGGGACGGTGTAGATGTAGGGTGAGGGCGGGAGGGGACTGGTGGGGGTGGGGGTGAGTTTCAGATGGGATAGTGGAGGAGTGGGACTCACTCGTGGAGAAAAGGTTGTGTTAGGTTGAGGGAGGGGTGGCTGGCATCTTCGGGGACCGACAGAGAGAGTGTGGGGGATGTGTTGGGTGCAATTGGAACTGCTGCGAGGGTGAGGAGGCACATGTGGAAGAGGATGGCGAGGGTGGATGCTTGGTAGATTTGCATGGTGAAGGCCGTGAGTGTCAGAGCTTTGAGAACAGTTATCAGGAAAGAGTGTGCGGCATTAAGATGACTCTATTGTTATACAGCAAAGATCTTAAGCTTTTCGAACCTGTCGGATATGCTGGTTGGTACAAGCGCACTTGCGATGCATGATGCAATGACTCTACCTGGTTCAAGACAGCTGTCATATTGGCGGCTTAGATGGTAGTTGCATGAGGATAAGCCGTTGATTCTTTCAGGACGATTCCGGGCTAGGCTGGGCGACTCGAGGACTGTCAAAGCGTGAAAGTATGCAATGAGAACTCTGCCGCTTACTGTAGGTGAGAGTGTAGGTTAGGTTGCATGAGTACGATGACTGGTCTCAATGGACTTTACTTGAAAGAGTCCGTGAAACAGAAGTACCATTCATGCTTTGGATTCGTGGCTACGTCGATGTTGAATGCTGTTTACATGATCTAGACCGCCGTCGCTTAAGGTAGTATGTCAGTATTCTAGGTTGAAGATTCATTTTATCAGTGAATGTGCATGTTCTCCACGAGGAATAGACACGAGGAATAGACAGTAGTGTTGCACCTTACCTACTCGTGCGGCCCGGACCCTCAAAAGCCTTCCGTTCGAAAATCTGCACACACACTTCTGACTTGAGCGGATCAATCGCCAGCAGAACATCCGACGGATCTTGCCACGGATCACCCCACCGGCCCTTACCCGGTTCCATGTCAAATTCAGTCAACATCATCGCACAAGCGCGACGACCTCCGATGTTGCAGAATGCTTTTTGGAACAAAGATTTGCCCTGCCGCTAAAACCCTGCAAGGCGCTAGATCTCAAAATTCGTTTCTGTTCGGTGGGTTTGAGGAACCGGCGCATGTTGAAGGCTTTGCTGTTGGGCCCCTAGCTGATTTGTGTAAGTGAAGGGAGCGTTTGCCGACCAAGACGTAGGAACATTTCTTGAGATAGTGCCTGTCTTGGCTGTCATCAGGTGACGAAAATGCGTGCATTGTAATGGCTTGGAGCAGGGATCTGAGAAACGCCATAGTGGTCTACGTCTATTATTTGCAAACAGGATGCCTGCGTGGCCTCAATATCTGGAATCGAGGCTGATTTGTACACGCACCATTGGCACCTATTTGTTAATCAAGTCTGCGCTCACGTCTCATGAGTAAAGTCGAGCAATATGGGGCTATGTTGCACATGCCCTCCTTCTCGAAAAAGGATGTTTTCGTCTTGAGAAACATGTTGTCGACCCGCGCTTCAGTCTTAACATAAGGGTGTCTATAATCTAGATCAGCAACAAGGGTGCTCTCGTCGAGGTCGCTCTGGACTAGCGGCCATTGTCGCTGATGTGAGGGAGCAAACTCCACGAGCAAGCTAGAGCAGCTTCCGTGTCCCTTGGACAGTCGTATGATGGATGCTTTGGCGGTGAGAGATGTCGCGTTTAGACCTGTGGTATGGATAATGGCAGATGGAAACTCTCGAACTAGTTGCTTGATAGATCTGTCACGTTGGCATAAACAAAAAGTCAATTTTCAAAGGTGAAATGAAGCGCTTCTAGAAGTGTCTGACGTACGCTACAGGGCGCAAAAGAGCGAGAACAAGACAACAAGGCTGATCGTTATCTGCATCTATTGTAGGCTAGGAGAGTTGTTGAATAGTATTGGAAATAGACCGTTGGAAGAATAACTAGATGATGGCCCTAGAGTTCAGGCGGCCGAAGGTCACTCCAGCTTTTCTTGCAATCTTATTCCGTAGCTATGAAAATGGTAGGATACATTGGCTCATTATGCCTCCCCAGTTATTACTATTGCCATCGTCTGTCTCGACATATCGTTAAAATCAGTCCCAGTTGTAAGCAGCCGCGGCTTCGGGTCTGTACGCTTTCACAAAGACCACTAACGTTCGCGCGAAGACGGATGTAGTGACTCTGAGCAGGAACATTCAGTCCGCTGCTCTTCTCCAAAAGTCACTATCATTGTCAATGTCATACTCTTCATCGCTAGGATCATCATTCCTAGAATAATCATCATAGCCATCATTCCAGTCATAATCATCACCCCAATTATATTCGATATCCACATTTTCGATTGCATTGATCGTCCATCCGTGACTCTCCATTTCCCTTCTGATATAATCACTCGGGCCGTCCTCATACACCTCGACAGTGATCTCTTGTAGGGACGAAATGGCTCTGAAGCGAGTATCGACCAGCTCTAACGCCTCAGTGACAATTGTAGGGTGGTCGAGTGCGTCGAGCCTAAGCATGGCATTTGTGCTATCTAAGCACGTGGTGAGCGCGCGTACATTGGCGCAGCCGCTCTGAATCTCCGCGAAGATGCCGATGCTATCGTCCTCGAGGGTGACATGACCCGGTTCTAGATGGAGGAAGGCCGGAAAGTTGACACGGACATGTCGGATACAGTCTGCGTTGTTGCGGCCGATTGTCCTAAGGAACAAGGCTACGTCCTCAGGAGTGACCCATGTAAAGTCGAAGCAATTTCGGGCGTAGAATAGGGAGCTGGCTTCGCGGTGGACGATCTTGTTCGCGCGGAGAAGCCCAGGTGTGAGCTCCTGCCGTTGATGGCCATCAATCCGAGCATCAATTGGTTCTTGACGCACTAAACATAGCTCATATACCCTGTTACGAAGTTCGCTTGGGAGCTTGAGGAAGTTGGTCGACATATCTTGGTTGGTGGCTAGGCTGTTGATGCTTCGTTGACTGTGAGATTCAGTCAGTGCCTCTTGATAAGGCTGTGGCTTGCATACATTGTCTTCAGAGGATCAGGGCTGGCAACGGTTGAGATAGCTGGTTTTTGGATCCCGTCTGCAGTGAGTTGATTTGTATCTAGCATTGCACCGAGGTCGATTGCACCAACATCGAAGATAAACACAAATCAATATCAGTTGAACCAGCAGTACTCCGTAAAGCAGTCTTGATTACTAAGAGCCTTGGCAAGCTAGCTTGAGGCTGATAACGTGGGGCGGATATTGTAGGGTAGGGCTCATTTTAGGGCTACATTACTGTGCACGTTTGATTCCAGCAGGGTTTCATATAATATGTCTTGACGCCCTGCTTCAGTGTTTCGCCATGACCCTAGAGATGCAGAGATCGCGTCAAGATTGGGAATGTAAGGAGTCAAATTGATACCGAGGCCTCGGCGCTACGAGCATCATAATGACCCCAAGGTCTGCGTTGGATAAGGCCAGAACAGGGGTTTACACTATCTGTGGGGTGAAGACACCGTAACGTTGCAAATTCCACTGACTTCACCTTTGTGAGACTTTCTCGCCCCCTTTCTCCATGTATTGACTGCCTGATTAAAGTATTGATGGACAACAGCCCGGTTATATACTGCCTATATTTTCTACCTGCACGTGACTAGCACGATAAGCACCTTAGGCGGGCTCGTAGCGGTATATTCGAAAGGAATTTCGAATCGAACTACCTGAGGATTGCACGGTTGCCAGCCCTGCCTCAAATCTGAATATGCTTATCTCGGATTGCCTGCTAGCTCCAGCTTTTACAGGTCTATTTGCATGTATACACATGATTCTGTCCGTGAGCATGGTGGATGGTGAATTCATCACCTTCGGCAACAGGTCTGACCGCCGAGAAAGTTTAATCTGCCCCGGCCACCTCAATGGGAGATCAGGTAAGCGCTAACCATATTATCGCGCGTCATGGGTCTGCGCCGCGCGAAGGAAGGTGATCCTGGGTCGAGTGTCAGCTCGGCAGCGGTTGGAAAAAGCTACGCATTGGCTCGAGGTATACGAGGCGTATATGCTCAGGCTCTCAGCTTGTTCTTAGCTTTCATCAGGGGTAAAGCGGATCCGCTCAGCATATGCAGCAACCTCATGTGGGATACAAACTGAATACGTTCAGCATACAACATGCCAGGCTCTACCCCTGCGAAACTTCTGTTTGGCCCCCGCCGAGCTGTATGCCCGTGGCCTAGTCGCGCCTCTCGCGTGCGCGAGCTGCTGAAACGTAACGCATAAGGATTCGAGGATCTACAGTTTTGGTAAGGGAACATTCTATCAGCTGAGCTGGGGGTGAAGTAGGCCGAGCCAAGGAACCCCTACGCTGGTTTGATATGTTTCCCATAAAACTGAATTAAGTAAATCAATTAGAATATTCAATCTTTTTTTCAACAACACTCCTTTGACATGAAATGATAGATAAAAAACATCAGTTCATGAAAATTGAAAATAAATAGTATTTTAAACACGAATTACAATATCAGGAATAATGTACCATCATATTCGAAGAGCGTTAAACTTTCTTAGTTTGAAATAAGATAGAGGGATTCATCGAGAAAGTCTGAGGGACTCGGCTTAGTAGTGTAGGCAAAGCGCGGTCGAACACCTCGCTCTTTGAAAGAGCTAAGTAAGTGAGGGTTAGTCCTCTCCATCTGTATCACCATAGAATCATGCCGGCACGTCCTTCGCGTAGATAGGCTGCGCTTCCTTCACCAGCATTTCCAGCGCCTTGTCCATACCTGGCCCCCGATAATTGACCCTGAACACTCTTTGCTCCCCTTTCCACTTCTTCGTCGTCCACGTCATGCTCCGGCCTCCGGATCCAGGAACGATGGGATTACTCACTAGGCCGGGAAACATCACACGACTACGGGGCTCGTCACCGAAGGCCGAGAGCCATTGCACGGAGATGCTTTCAAGCAGCGGGGCATGGGTTCTGAACCGTCCCAGCGCGATCGGCCAATCGCTGTACCGAGAGAATGACAGATGCTCCAGGGAGAGTGCGCGCAGCGTCTCGCCGTTTTGCTCGATGATCTGCGACAGCTGGGCCACGGTCATGTGGCCACAAGCGAGGCTCAGGCTTTCGAGAAAGCGCGGCGCTGATTCCGCTGCGCAGAAACGTTCGATGAAGGCTTCGGATTCGTGGCCGAGGTTCAGTGAGAGCACACGAAGACCCGTAGCATGGAGGATCAGACTCAGCGACCAGGCGGCGGTCTCAGACGTCATGGTATGCTCGAGCACGAGCTCTCGCACGTAAGCCCAGGCGTTGAGGAAGGACGGTTGTCGGATTTCTGCCATCGGCAGCTTTTTCGTGTCAAGGAAGCAGCAGGCAGGGGCAGTGGTGTCCACGATGAATGAGGTCACGGGCGACGTCGTGGGGAGGGAGGGGACGAGGAGCAAAAAGAAGCCGACCGCGTCACTGTGGGTAAGAGCATCGGATTTATCTTCCGTTCCGCCTGGGCTGCGTATGTGCAAGGATCGGCAGTTTGGTAGATTGTGCGCGAGGAGATGCCCCAGCTTCTGCGGGCCGGGCGATAGCACGTCCAGGTGACCCGAGGAATGCCGATGCCACTGAACGCCCTGACCGAGTTTCCCATGTTCACTTGGTTCGATGAGCAGTCTTTTAACGCAGAGGCCTAAGTCGTGTGTGCTTAATGCTTGCAGTCGCTGAAGGCTCGGTTTGGAAAGATCGGTGCGTATGGTAGTCAATAGGGCTCTGAACGTGCAAAGGGATTTTTGGTAGAGTGCCTTGCAGACGAGGCGTAGGGAGAAGAGGTCAGTTCGCTCTAAGTAGTGACTGACGATCTCCACGAGCTCGGTAGCTAGTGTTGGCAAGATGGGCATTGTGGATGAGGGAGATAGAGTATACATACGGAAAGTACGGAAACGACGTGGAAGCAAATATACTAAGAAGCCGATGAGTGGGGATTGCGAAGAAAAGGATGTGAAGGACTGAAAAAGAGAACGGGGAGTTCACTCTCTGGTGCTTACATAATATAAAAGAGCTTGGCACCAGCCTTACGTTTACACGGCATAGCCCCCGGCCGAAGGCACAGGAGGCGCTGCACGATCAGACAGCATGTATGAAACATCAAACATCAAGCCATAGTAGCCGCGTGTATGCTCAGCCCAGCCCAGCATACAGTGACTAGGCTTATGAGGGTTCCAGGTTACAGGGACCGAGCTTGCATGTGCGGGACCTCAGCTCGTGCTGGGGCTGAGACAGTGATTGATTTTGAGCCTATCATTGGCTTTGGGTACTGCTGTTAAACGGCTTGAGCCGCCGGGATCTCTGGCGTGCGAGGTCTTGTGCTATCTACGCGCTGAGGTAAATATACTACGATACCATTTTCAGCCAAAGTAATCAGCTAGTAGAAACTGACCATCAAGAATCAGGAATTCTCCTGCTACATACATTCCGAGACCTGAGACCGGTCCAAGTTTGCAATGCTTACGCCAAGCGTTTCAATGCACAGTTACTGCTCGTTCATCTATGAGACTACACACATTCAATTACCCAAAACAGGTATTTTTAAACAGACTCATGAGACCAGAACACTCCGATTGAACTAAAGAGGATGGATGAAGGAAAACGTCTGTCTTTGTTTTTAACTTCGTGGCTTGACAACGCAAACAGCGCAGAACTGACTACTTTCCCACAATTTTACGAAATCCACTGTTCGTTTACGCTTTCCAAACTCCCTTTCGCACTTTGCTTTGCCGCTTCCATCCAGTTTCAACTCCATGTATAGAGCTCCATTGTGTCGCTCACACAGCCACCGCCCTCTTCTACTTCGCGGTGCTTCCTAGGTTTCCATTGGAATCATAATTCCCGGACCACGAAGGGGTGTCGCTCTGAATATAAACGTTGATGGTGGCTCCACTCCCATCGCTGTTAGGGACGACTTCAACGACTGCTTTGCCGATAGGGCCCTTGGAAAAGTCGGTAAACGCCGATGTAGCAACGTATGCGAACGGGATAATATTCTGGGCCAGCACTCCGTTGCCTTCGAAATACTCCCGGATCATAGTATAACCAACAGTGTTTGTCCCTGAGGAGGTAAGGATCCAAGTACGTGTATCGTCCGTGTGATCCGCCCACATCCCAGATATCTCTAGGTTTTCTAGGATCTTATCTTGAACGACCTTCTTGTCCGTCATCGCTACGCAGGACTGCTGGCCATTTGATCCTGTCGCCGCCGCCTCTTGCGCAAAATGGCCAATGATGAGGTCCCCGCCATCGACGGCTATAACGACGGTACATCCGTAGAAGTACGCCGTGGTGTATGTAGCACTCTTGGTAAGGTCGAGTTTGAAATATTTCGATCCTCCAAGAGGCACTCTGTTATCGCCTGGGACATTGTTGTAGAGAGTATTTAGATCTACTCGTTTGCGGAGCTCAAAATCATCTCCACGTCTTTAAAGAACGAAAATCAGTCTCTGAGAACTTTGTAATGAGATTAGTGGGTACTGACCGATCGAGAAGCCTTGCGGTGCTTTGTGAAGCAAGAAGAAGCAATCCTAAGAGAACTGCGAAGCAGAGAGTCAAAAGAGGCCTTTTGGTCATGATTGTAGGTCTACTTGTTAATAGAAGGCAAGATCGAAGACGTTGTAACCAGCGTCAAAGCGTGACAGGCCAGTTTTCCTATCTGTAGGGAACGATGGTCTTGAAGACGAGGATACAGATGAAATTGAAAGCAATGATAAAGCGGTGGATGAGTGTTTGGAAAATTAACTGCGTGGCAGATACTGTACTTATACCCTTTACAGAGACTGCGAGGTATAGCCGTCTACCCTTTCACGAAATCCACGAGCTGTGTTTGTAGCAAGGATTGTGCATATTGCCTCTTTTCTTTCCTTTCATGGTCACAATGACGACATGGTATTCCAGGTATTCATGGTGAAACCAGTGCGGCGGTGTCAGACGGGGTAATCCATATGAACGCTCAGCTCACGTTGCCGGTAATGGATGCTTTCCGAGGAAGGAAGACTGTCAGGTGCATACCCTCTCAGCGTAGGATGTTTTATTCTCGATTATTAACAGGGAGTATCCATGAAAAAGACGTATTGAACGTACGTCAGAACACGACATTCGGGGTGAGGATAAGCTGTGCTCATACAGTGGTACTCCTATAGGTCCGTCTCGACAGGGAGCTAACCGTGCCGTTTCGCTTACTCCATAGGAATATGGGGGCCTCACTTTCTCACGTTGAAACGGGCTGAAAGGAGATTCACCATGAGGGAAGACATGAGCTATCTAAGACATATGACCGATATGCCCCGACCCTCAGGTGGATGTCAGTCCAACGAGCTTCAATTCTAAAGTTCTGTGCTGCGCCGTTTGCGGCAGTCACCTTGGCCGTTGGCTTGAGATAATGGAATGTACGACAGTGATTGGGTGGTAACAGGATCCATAGCCCTGACCAGGGTCCGAAGGATTCAGCTGATAATGTCGGAGATGAGTGTGGTTGATCTGGCTAAGAGACGGCCCATGCACAATCTGTGCTTGTGAAACCACTGTTTCAATGATATGCGCTCGAAACCCCAACGAATACCACCCACATATGTTCCGGCGGCATCGAGAGATGTCATCTTGCCATGAATATGACTCAGAGTTGGCACACTTCCGGCACGCACAACGCCATCGTGTGACATATTCATGACGCACGAGGAATGATCGCTGGTCCTGAGTATCAGCACGACGGAAACACAGCATCTGAAGGCAACAGCCGCTCCTTTTGTTAGTTTTAGAGCCAGAACGGCGGTGACTCAAGTGAATCCTGTTGCTCATTATGACTGACTCAAAGGTGCACTTGATAAACATAAAAGAAGCCTTCTAGACCTCCGTACAAGAGACACAAACACATCCAGATCCACAGATTAGGACTCGGACTGAAATCAGACAGACTCACCTCAGCAAAATTATCGCCTTCAGGCATATTTCCTATTCGCAACTTTTCTACACCAAACATCTCAACGTTCCGGTTTGTGTTCAGCTCAATCACCAGAGCAATCATGCGTTCATCACTCTTCACTATTCTCTCTGCTGGTAGCCTCTACCTGACGTCTACTTCTGCCGCGCCTGCCACCATCTTAACCCCCGGCATTGGCGCAACAGTAACATACCTCGACTCCAAAGGCATGATCGAGTGGACACCCGCAGCTAATGGCGGCCACACGGCCACCATTCCCGGCGATGTGATCTCTCAGGCCCATCATGACCTAAAATTCAACAGCACTAGAAAGCTGAGAATCCGTGGCCCCGATGCCGACGTTGGATATTTCACCAACCTTGGTCAAATCGCAGGCTACGCCGCCTCATACGCGTGCGAACAGAGCGGTGCCTATGGAGTCAGTCAGACGATCGAGAGCTACGCCACCGAAGCGTGCACCGCTCTTGTGGCACAGGTCCCCGGCGTTCCAATTGCGGAGAAGGCCTGGAGTGTCTATCAGTCGCCCGTCGCTCCAGGGGCTAACGGTGATTCGATATCCACGATTTTCCGCTTTTTTACAAACACAGCGAGTGCGCCAACACTGACGCAGAGCATTTGCGGAACGGCTTTTGAGGACTTGACGAGTGCGTTATGTCAAGGGACAGGGGACAAAGGCGCGGATACGCAGGGTGGGGAGATCCAGATTGGTAGTGGGGATGACTACCTTATGATTGGCTTTGACCCTAACGTTGCTTGAAGGGTAAAAGGTTTTTGGACTCAAATGTCTCAAGGACTAGAATTGGAGGGGTACTTGGCGGTATCAGTCTCGAATAGCAGAGTAGGCTGGATAGTGAAATGTACTTGCAAGAGAAGGCCCAGTTGCGCTGTTTCCGTTGATTCTTGTGTTCAGTATGAGCCCGGGGTATCACATTCTCTGGCAGGGTGTACAAATCAGGGGTTCCGCCTGAACACTAAGAATCGACTTTTTTCAAACCCTATAGCTCAATGATATGATCACTTGCAAAGAAACTTTTGGTCCCGCGATTATTCTCCTGAAGAAGGTCTAAAACTTTACAGCCATAAGTTTGGTTGTACGAGGTATTATTCTAAAGTTGTTGTATTGCGAAAGAAAGCTATACTCGATGTTTTGCCAAGGTTCGTACACCCCAGGCGCCAGAGGATGGGATAGAGTATGAGATAGACCCGTCAAGATTAATTCCTCTGTTGAACGAGATGCGGGCTCGCTACCTGTGAAAGCAAGTATGGTACGCAAATTACCACGGGGTCACACAGACCCAGCTGGCCTTGAATGTGCATATGTCAAATGTATCCGGAAGAACGAGGGGTTTTCATCCTACCTAAGCTCTGAAGGAACCAACATGCAGTCCTGAAGGAGGTCGCAGGCACGACTCTAAAAATGCACTTTCATTGGTAGGAGTAGGAGTTAGGACTAACAAGAAGCGAGCGCCAAGAAGCTAAAGTCTGCCGACCGCTTAAGCGTGTAGTATCGGCTAGGAGCCCGACCGATGGATGGCCGATCGGAACTGCTCCCGCAGCCCATACCCGGCATACAGAGTGAGTAAGTGAACGCTTCAAATCACTGCTCTATCCTCTTCTGCGCACCACTGCCCGCTCTGGCTTCCAGGTCCTCCTCTTCGAACCTAAAAATCAAAGTTCCAATCCGTAGACCGCAGCAAGGATCATCTCCGTGGCCTTGCAGGTCTAGGTTGCCATGATCCGCAAGGCTACGCAGCTCTTGCGGTCGAGTTTGTCCAATTGAAACATGGCGTTTAGACTTTGCAGGATATCGGTCATGGACCCAGGATTGAAGTGTTACCAGCATCCTCCTTTCGGCCTTTCATGCCAGAATTGTGTCTCGGTTCGAGAACGCATGGGTGAAGGGGGGCAGTGAGTCTTTTATCAAGGTCAGCAGGCTAGACTGGACTGGGCTGAGGGAAAGCAAGGCCGGCGACATCTCTGCCTTGTTGACTTTATGTCATGTTGACTCGTCTTATTCGTCCTAGGTGAATGGTAAATGTACGATGCCTAGCACATAGCTCGTTCCTTACCAAGACTACCCAGCTGTACGCAAATGGCTTTCTACCTCCAAAATTGCAGATTCGCTAATTTGCGGAAACGAACATTGGTGATTGAAAGTGTTGACACATTTTCACGACGTGTAAGCCTGATGTTCTCATAAGAGTGAGTATGTGCACTTATTCGCAATATAAAAAGTGTGCTACAATCATTTCTTCTGGAAGTGAAAGATCTTGATTTCTACAGCGCAATCCTTGTAGATGATGTTTTTGTTTGTACTGATGTTAAGCTGGGGTGGAATACTTGTGAACTGTTTCGCTTGGCCGCGTACAGAACGAGCCAAGTGCGTGGCACGATTAGATACACGACTCAAAGATCAGTGTGCCTCCATCTTGGCAGCGGCATTCTCTTTCGGACCATACCTTCATTTCCAAGAGGCTCAAGATATCACCATTCTGACGAGCAAGAAGGCAAATCACACGCTAGGGATCTTATCGTCCTAGTCTTAGACAGCGGATCGCTCTTGCCTCATCGACTGATATACGTCTACGGTCTTGTGAACGACGCCCTCTTCGATGGCTCTTGGCGCAGCACCCTCTCCGCGGATCTCAGTCCTCACAGATCCAAAATCCCACCCTCCAAGATCCCGAATATCGTTGAGCACGAGATAATCCTTGTCGCGCGCACGGCCACTAGTCCCCACGGACGCTTCAGAGGGTGTCCCTGCGACTGATCGATGCGAGAGCCTCAGATGACTGCTCGAGGCCCCACTTTTGGAATTTTTGCCGAGAGAACTGATCCTGGCCAGCCAAAAGGCACCAGGCATTGGGCTTTTGAAAAAAGACGCAAATGCTGGCATCGAACCGACGATTATTGCAACGTAGTTTTCACAGGTACTGGGGAGTGTAAGCTATTGCGTGACTATAGGACTCGGGGGCGGTGACTCACGTGCAGATGTAGACACAAGCATTTGCCCAGAAGAGGTCACTGGTTGTGTAGAGTTTTATTCGAAACACCATTGCTACGGCTGCCGCAGTGATTCCCCTATGGTCAGGTCAGGGTTCAGAAATGGTAAATCTCGTGGTGTTCTTTTTAGAGAACTTACAAGAAAGCAGTCCCAAAGACACTGAGGACCGACAGCCGCCTCTTTCGTGACATCTTCAGCCTCAGGATCACCGGGATTGGCAAGATGAAGATATAGAGGTCTAAAGCGACTGCCAAAACGCCCTGAACTACGCTGAATATTGTATACTTCGTGCAGGTCCTGCCAACGGCCTTAACGTCCCATGCGTGTCCAATCCGCGGCGCACAGAAATATGGCTCGAGCGGCACGTTGATCCAGTAAAGTAAAAAGGTCCAAGTCAGTCCAAACCAGATGCCGTATCTCATCTTTTTACTGATCGAAAAGATCCGGAGATAGAGTAAGAATATTGTTCCCTTGGCAAAGAAGAGTGTCGGCCTAGCCATTATGTTTTCAGCGAAGCTTCTCCACTCCATTTTGGTCAAACATCTCATCATCTATTAGATTCTAATCTCATTACCTTGAGGTAATATTCATCTATCCAGGTGAATGGAATGCCATATATATGCCTCGCCATCTTGTTCACTGTACTAAGATTATTTTTAACTGGGCTTAGATTTCTGCAAATGAACTTACCTGAGAATATTACGCCGGTAGACGCCACAGACAATACTGTCGCAATGACACAGAAATCTGAAAGCATCAGTCATCTAGGTCAGTAAGGTAGAAGAAGAGAGTCGTACAGTCATCGATTCCCAGACCTCGTGGGGCGTGATAATTTGCATACAGTCGGATGACAACAAATAGAAGCGCCCAAATCATCATCCCTATGCTTACTGTAATGATTGCTGGCGCCTGTGTCTGGGGGTTGACGAAGTTGGCATTGACGTCAGGGGGCGGCTTGACTGCAGGTATCTCGGACAGTAATGGCTATCGATCTATCAGGCTTGTTCTGCTCACAGCAATGCCCCGATGGTCAGCATAGCAGACTCACGGCTGGTGGCGAAGTCATGATCACTGTGAAGAGGTTCACGACACCCTACACCTAGATTGGCTTGCCTTTGCCCTTTTTCAATCAACAAGGTTGAAATTGAATCAAATCACAAGTCAGAGGAAGAGACAAAAAAGAACGTCTTGGGAAGACAATTTTGCCTTGAGCACGATGAACTCTGTGGATCTAACGGAGCAAGGCGAATGTGATACTCGTTCTGGGAGACATAAGACATATTATGAATTCCTTACACACCGACCTGAATGATTGTGGCGTATACATAAGGTAGGCATGCAAAGGAAGGATCCAAGCTCCTTGTGGGCAGTAGATCTGCACTCCAAGTTTCTAAAAGGAACTTGGCGGTGTGCATGTGGCCAGAATCTCCCACACGCCGCAGTAGAATACGACCACCCATCAGAAGGCTGAAATGTCAAATGCAGTCAGCGATGCATGTAACCTTGTTAAGGAATAATAGACGCGTGGGCTGATGATTAATTGCACCTTATCGTGACGCCCAAGTGGTAGATCTCATGATGACTACAACATAAGTAAGATGTAACATGACGACATTGCTTCCGCACTTGTGGCCGAGTGGGGGTGAAGGCATACTAATCCTTGGATGTTCTGGCTGAGCGAAAAATGGAGATGGTATCAGGGAGTTCATCTTTTGTAGCCACTACGATTATATGTTGTAACGCGGGGTGGGGTGGAGATATCACCGAGCACCGAGAGCCCAGCCCCCATAAGCACCCGCCCGGGTCACCGCCACCCTAAAAGCGCCCTAAATGATAAATCAACCTTGCTTATCCCCGCATTTGACGCCGCTTATACCATGTCATTTGATTTGGACGGGTAACCTCACCTCTACGTGTTCCCTTGCCTTGCCAACGTGGGCAGACAGTAACTATTTCCCCGCCTGCAATGTCACTGTTGTACTTCGATGATCTCAAGGGCCGTTGATGATTGGCTATAGTGACTGCCGGCCTGAGGAGTCGAGGACCTCTCCCTCGGGCCTTTCAGCTTTCTAGTATCCCTGAATCATTGACTGGGTATTCAGCACCGCTACGGCCCATGACGAGATAGCTTAGCAGGACGACAGCTATCAGGAGCAATGTGCACGGCTCAATGCTAGCGTGATGGAGGAACTGATCAGGTCAGCATGTTTGAAAAGGTGACCGACCGGGTTGAGACAGAGACGTGGACGATTCAACTCGTGGCAGACCTTGGCTTCTGCTTACAACATCTGCCCTTCCTTTGGTACTTGGTGCGGAACCGGCCCGCCTGCCGAAGCGAAACCTATCAACAGCTATCCTCCTATCCAATCAACGCCGAGAGGCAACAGATTTCACTTTTTGTTCGGGGCCTCGGTGCTTATCGGATAAAAATTCTCATCTGCATCCCCAACAACGTCTTGTGCTGTACGCCCACCAGGCAAAACAGTGTCCAAGTGTGCGGGGTCGAGCGACGAGGTCGCAATGGGTTCTCAACAATACCCTGTCTCATCAAGAAGGGTTGTCGTGGGATCGCTTTCTAAGTCGAGATGAATTTCAAAAGAAAGAAAAAAAAAGAAGAAAAAGAACACACACGAAAGAACCCCCCGCCAGCTATATCAG
Source organism: Parmelia sp. 050094 (assembly GCA_018257885.1). Classification (NCBI taxonomy): domain Eukaryota; kingdom Fungi; phylum Ascomycota; class Lecanoromycetes; order Lecanorales; family Parmeliaceae; genus Parmelia; species Parmelia sp. 050094. The sequence goes on along the minus strand of JAEUBB010000120.1, from coordinate 43,379 downwards.
CTTCTACAGATAAACCAATGACAATATAGAACGAGGAACGATAACCCCAAAAGTTGCGCTTATACTTCTACTGAGTGGAAGGCTGGCCGCGGTGGCGATTGCGGGGCATCTTCTTATCTGTAGAAGCCGGCTCATGCGCTCTAAGGGCTGGGGGATAATCAAGGGCAGGTGGGGTAAGACAACTAAGCGTATCAGTCGCTCCCAAATTGAAGTTTTTCTGATCGTCTCTTCTGCGCTAATCATCCTACCGGGAGACGTACGCGATGTGAAAGCATGTCAGTAACAGGATCGTGTGAGTGCACGATGAGGTTTCATTCTCCATCGAGTCTCTGTAAACGTTTCGTTTCTGGCAGCTATGGGAAAAGATCACTAGAAAGAGGTGATGCTTGGTAGAGATGTTGAATCTCAAACTATGTAGGATGCTGCCTTCAGTCATCGAACACGTTCTGCCCCTGTTTCTTTCCAGCCGTTGACATATCCCTGTTACAGAGAGAATCTGCCTATAAATTGTCAGCAGCTGGATGGCTCGGCGGACTGATGACCTTCTTTACCATTGATCCTTCGAACCTGCTACATTAGCCAAGTTTGGACGGCGATGACCTGTCCTGCATGCGTCCTGTCACCCGCCGCTGACAGATACAAGGTCTTCTCCTGCTCCTTGGATCCCCGTCCAAATCTTGCCGACGTTGGGTTCGCCATTGTGAAAGTGCCATCGCCTGTGGTGTTTCGCATTTTCCCTTGCACTGTCACCTCCATCAAAGCCGCCTGATGAGTCGCCACCCAAGCGTTGCCTTCCCAATCCATGTCAAAATCATCCCACGACCCGTCTGTGTCTATCCTTGCGAGAATCTGCACCTCTCCAGCCCACTCGCCATCATAAGTAACGGGGACGCGACCGTAGCTTCCTTGACCTGAGTTGAAAAAATACACGGATCCTTCAAACGAACGAATACCGTTGATGCCTATAGGACCAGTTGTATTTGTAAATAGAGGGGAAGCGAAGGCCATTTTGTATTCGCCCGAGGTGACGTTTAACTTCCAGAGAGCTCCCATCACGGAATCCGCGATCATGACGATATCTGGGGATCCACCATGCAGAGCCGTCATCCCATTCAGAGCATTGGCTTCGGGTATCGCAGCGATGTGTTTCACCTTTGGTTTGCCCGGCGTATTTAGATCGATGGACCAGACGGAGAAAGACCCCGGCGTATGCGTTCCGGGTTGCGTCCAGTTCCCAGCGACCACGGCGAAGACATCTGGCGCAATTTCGGCTTGACCAAGCATAGCGGTGGCACCGGGAAATTCGTACAGAAATACCGGCTGTGCATTCGGCTTGGTAGGATCGAGAGTATACAAGACTGGTTTGTTGATAACCGAAAGAATCAGTGAACCATTTGGGCGAGAGTGGAGATTCTCTAGTCTCAAGTCATCGAATTGGTGGACGATGCGGATAGCAGGGTTGGTCGGTGGAGCCACTTGGAGAGCAGGGTCTGTTGGTGGATCCACTTGAAGAGCAGGGGGTTGTGGAGGAGCAACATCGTTCTCTGAGACAGGGCTACCGGGGAGTTGAAAGACCAACTGCCCAAGAGAGAAGGATGCTGGACGTGCTAGGACGCCAAAAGGAGCAAGCAGTAGTACGAAGAGTAACGTCAGCATTCTGCTACAGTGCTAAGCCGGCAGTGTGACGGGGTTTGCAGTGATGGTTTGTGGAAGTGTGAAACCAGATGTGAGTCTTGACTGATTCAGTGGCAGCCTTTTATTCTTTTCATATCCTCCAGGCCAGGTGGGGTCACTGGAAGCAAACGAGGAAACTTTTTCCAATCCAGAAGCGATCAAACTATATTGTGAGCGGTCAGATCGGCGAAACCCTAACAATCGCGTGATGGTTTCGCAAACGCCATCCGGAATGGTGTCCGTGCTCAAGGTGCATGCAATGCAAGTGCGAACAAAATCTAGTGTGAAACTCTTGACTGGAGGAAGGGAGCTGTGACATGACGAAAGGTGAGAGGGGAAGGCCAGAAAAACAGGTGATAGGTTCACGGTTGGCATGTGGCTGTCTGCTTGGACTCAAAGTGCACTCTCTTGAGGAGTTGACTGGATAGGCGTTGTGTTGAATTGATCTACGGGGTGCAGTCTGTTTAGCGTCGTGCATACTGCATTACCCTATGACTTTGTCGTGTCCGCCTTTTATAAGACCGGAAGATGGACTCCGTAGAAGAGCACGTAGCCATGTGTTGGATCATTGGTCATCGATTGGCGACTATACGGAAGGTATACGCCTTTTTCCCCACATCTAGACCTCGCCCCGCCCCCGGCCCCGCACCCGGCCGCACTGATAAAGACCTACACTGGTATGGTAGATGCATAGTTATCATCAATGGGTAATCAGGCCTTGTAAACGTTTGTGGGGTCTTTTACCAGCACTCGATATCCATCCTATCACTCTTCAACACGTCGGACTGTACTCCGTCAGCTTTTTCATCCTGTAGTCTATTGGGACTTTTTGCCAGGGTTTGCAGGTTAAGGCATTGGATGGCATTTCGACTCGTTGATTCACTATGATCTATCTAGTAGATATGAGGAAGTCCTGCCAGGCTCCTAATGTTTTTGCTTAAACATTAGGAGTGTTAGGATAGACGGTCCATTAGATGGTCGGTCTTGGACGGGTGTCACATATATCTGAGTATTATGGGTACCTTGTATCGAGTGGTGATTGGGCTGATAATTTGGCGGGCCTTAGTCCGCTTACTCTGTGACTTGGCCGAATCTGCACTTCCCCACCATCATCTGCACATCATCTGCACGTCCACACCGTCATCTGCGATTTATTCTTCACAAACGCGAATCATAGCCCTTCCCGGCCACCCCCTTTCCCCGCATTGTTCCTCAAATCCAATTGAACCGCTTTTGCTGGCCGGTGCTTCCCAGGTTTCCTTTTGCCACTAGCACCGCGGAATATGTGGCGCGAATAAAAGGTGTTCTCTACCTGCAGGCTGCCATGTACCGACTCTCTAGATTGCATATTCCCTGCGCTGCTACAGCCATGGTATTCCCTAGAATTGCCATCTCTACTCTAGTCGTCTCCGACCCATCTCGGTCTCTATCCTGACTATCCGCCGCGGGACGCACGCTGCCATGGCGTGAGCTCTACCACCCAACCTCCCAATCACTTGAACACAGCAGCATCATCTACCTTTAGAGTGCGGCTGTAAGACCCTAGCGCATCCACTCTAGGTGTCGATCACGGTATACATCTTAACGTCGTCGCGCCAATGGCCCGCATCATCCACCCTCTTCAAGACCCTCAGACGACGGTAGGATACCATTCACTTCTCGCCCCTCATTCTCTGCAAGAATAAACAATGTCCAGGAATCAGGCCTCGCAACGGAGCGGTTTTGGGGGGTGTTTGGATGCACCACCGCCAAGCCAATGTAAGACTTATCAGGCTAGCTCGATGCAACCTCCCGAACAACAAAGTCCATCTAACCATTTTTCTCGGCGTCTAAGCCCAGACGCCCATTCAGGAATGCCATATCGTGTTAAGGGTCTTACTCTAAAGTATCCCCGGTAAATGGTAGGCAGAGCCCGGCATGAAGCTAGCTTTCCCCACCCAGTCTCCAAACGGCATCATGATGCAGTAGGAATCTGCAAGCATAAAGGTCTGTGCGCCGCATGAGCAGAATGAAAAGCCCTATGGGCTCAGGAGGTAGCATTCCGATTGGATGTAGAGCGAGGCGAATGATGCTGTGTGCAATAAGTTATCTATAGGCTGTGCTTAGCAGATACTTGTCGCTGCTGCTATTTGCTACACCCAGTCACTTACATAACGCTCCGTCTTCATGCCAAGCATTCATGACACAAGGTGTGCGTTTAGTCACCCCCGTGGGTCGTGAATGTCCATAGATATGACGGATAACCGTGATATCTATCCAGCGAGCCTATTATTAACAGTAGATAAAAGCCTCTCCGGCAAAACCGAAGAAGAGGAAGGCCTAGGTACTTCACGTCACGGAGATGCTGGCGGAGCAGTGACATCGTCAAAGTACCCGGGTGGAGCAAGATCCTACTCATCTCAGCAGCACAGCCCTGGATCATCTTGGAGCGCAGTCCTACAACAGTAGGTGCTCATCGGTTCAGCTGAAGCGAAGTTCGCTTACTCAATACACACTGCAGTTTTCTGCATCCTCTCAGATTAGAAGATTTCAGAGTTACCTATCACAGTCCAAAACTCCTAGAATCTGAGCTCAGATGGAGATTAAAACTGCTCATGGCTTCTTTCACCTGGTCCTTTTACATTTCGTACCGCTTTGCCAAACTCACGTTTAACCACATAGAATCGACGTTTAGTTCTTTCGCTTTTGCTTACTCACTTTTTTTTTTCATTGTCAATCTCCGTCATATCAACTATGCTCTAGGTCGTTTGCCCTTGTAATTGTCCGAAAAAAATTCGGTGACGTACTCCCAAAAAGTGCAAAGACTCCGACGGCCTCGAGAAAGTGCCAGCATAGGCATGGGGATATCAACTTCACGTTGACTCGTTAGTATTGATTCCGCGCACTTGAAACTTCTATTCAGTCAACGAGTTGCTACTCAATGCAACGTTCAAAACTCTATCGAAATCCTCTGCCTACAATGGCGGCTTCGAGCAACATCACATCGATCATGACGTCTATCTTCAAGGTTGTAGTAGTGTCAGAAATTTGCAAGAATCGCACAACAAGGAAGAGATAAACGCAAGACCAGCGCTTCCTCGAACCTGCCTATCTCCGTCACACTTCACTCGTGAAGCATTTCTGGATTTCAAAGCGGACGAACAATAAGCATTGACTGAGAGCACTGTAATGAGCAAGGCATTCCTAATCATTGCAGGCACATCTGACATTCATTGCGTGGAATGTACATCAGGGCGGACGAACATTGACTTGATTATCTTCGGCTCGAGGCATACTAAGAACTCGACGCTAGTCAGGACAGAGAAGTCCCCGCTCCAACCCATTCAAAAAAGAGGAAACGCGCCTTTCAGAAAGCTTGAGCTGGCATCTTTTCAACCTCTGGTAGCCGGTTAGTCATCGAGTTTGGAAATCACAGTAAACGTAAGGCAATGTGGGAGGCATCGCAGATGTTTCATGCATCCATGCTCTCTACCTCATCAGCAGACCTTTCTCTCAGATGATCCTTTGCTCAACCTAGAAGCGCCTAGACTCACATGTCTGACATGCAATAGTGCATTCAAAAACATAGACATACCCCCTGGAAACCCCCACATTACTAGCTGAGGAAACACCCACATCCGTACTATTCTTAGCTTTTACTTCTTTCGGAAGGTCTCAGAATCGATTGGAAGGGTCTCACTCGGTCTGGAAGAACCGAGATAAGCGCTCGTTGCAACTGCTGACAAGATCTCAAACTGGGCTTCGGACCGGCCTTGATGCGTTGGGTATTGGCCTCCAGAAAGAAGGCTTAGGGATTGGAGAACTGTGCCTTGGTGCGTGCGCCCTAACCAGCAGTGGCCACGAAAAAGTGCCTTGCCGCCAGTCATATCTACTAATTGCATAAAGAGGATATAACGAGAACAGCTGTTCCGCTACACTGTACATTCACATGCGAATACCAGAGACAAATGCTTGGCAAGTTTTATTCAAAGGCTGTTCGCTGCACTCACACATGAGCTGACATTACACAGGGCTTGGAAGGGAACCCTTTGATTGATCAATGGGTAAAGGTAGTTGAGATGGGTTTCAAGCACCAATGCATCATGCGTAAGATACTTTTAATCGTCCTTTGCAGCCTTTTTTGAGACCGACCGCATTCTATTCTCTATACTCACGGCAGTGAAAGGCAATTTATTTTTCTATGATAGATATCAACGCAGGAGAGGAAGTTGATGAGGAAGGAGAAGGCGAAGAGAAGAAAGCGAGTGGAAAACGAGGATACGAAGAGAAGGGAGCTGAAGATAGAGGGGCAATGACTCGCAGCTGAGGCGGCTCCAGAAGATAACCTAGCCTAAGAGCCTGGCCAGCATGGTAGGATTTCGATCCCTGCTAGCTCACTGCTTGGGGTGGCCCCCCGAACCATGCCCCGCACTGTGCACAAGGCCTCAAAAACCCTTCCACTCAATGAACCTGCATCCGCCACAGGAATTCCCTTCACGATGCCCCTCGAGCTCCGCCAAGTCGAGTCCGACTCCGAATTCAACGAGCTCATTCAATGCGAATGTGAAGCTTACCAAGACCCCTTCAACAGCTTTTATTTCCTCATGCGCCCTGACCGAGGCTGCTCTCCGAAAGGACGCCAGGGTTTCAAGGATCTGAGAGACTTGCAGCTCGCCCAGCATAAGGCAGATCCAACAAGCACATGGCTCAAGGTTGTCGATACGGACATTGGGGACAAGGTCGTGGGAGGGGCCAATTGGAATACCTTCTTGGAGAGTCCATACCCACAGCCAGTCGATCATCCAATGGAGGCTACCTGGTGGCCGGAAGGTGAGGCAAGCGCGAATGGGAAGGATACTACGGTGCTGATGGGAGTTAGGTGAGCCAAGAGAATTTGCCAATAAGCTGCTCGACGACTGGTTGCAGCATCGATCGAGGAAGATGACTCGGCCGCATATGCGTAAGACATTCACGATAACCCGGATTGCCGAGCTGAAGACTGATATCTGTTTCTGCAGTCGTGGCACTGTTATTTGTCCATCCAGAACATCGAAGGCGGGGCGCCGCCAGCATGCTCCTGCGCTGGGGCACCCAAAAAGCGGACGATCTGGGCCTGGAAGCCTTTGTAGAGTCGACTGACGATGGCAAACCCTGCTATGAAGACCATGGCTTTACATACATGAACACGTTTTACCTGGACACCGCGAAGCGAAACCCGAGTAAGAAGTGGATGGATTTGGAGAACGAATTCAGGACGCCTATACACTGCTATCTGATGTGGAGACCAAAAGGAGGCAAATTCGTGGAAGGCGAGACGGTCGTACCTTGGGATAACAAGTACTACAAGAATTGGTAAATGAGAGATCCTACTGCGCACCTGGAGAATTTCTTGGCAGCAGAGATTCGTAACGTTACGAGGGGGAGAAGCCGTTGGAAGTCTTGAGCTATGCGAATCCTAAAGGATTGTCGGGTGGGCCTGGATCTTGAACTTGAGCTTGGCCATTAAGGGTGGAGAGTAGCTGCCTCTGTAGGGCAGACACCTTATCCACCAAACCCCTTGAGGTCGAGTGTCCAATGCACTTGCCTATACGGTATTGGCTGCTGGCCGCGGCTAAATCGGTGTGCTGCGAGATAATCAGTCGAAGGAACAAGCCTTTGCGAAGGACAAATGGATTCATTAAATCTGCGATAGACGACACTTCAGATGGCCAATGGCTCTGACTCCTACCCTGACGGCGGCTTAAAGTCATTGGCCAAGAAAGATCGTGGGGTAGACTTACTCCCCTCGGTGCAGGACTAGTTGACGCACTAATGCACGAGGACAGGTATATACAACAGGGTTCTCAGATAGCATGAATCCTTCGAAAAGTGCCATCTACTTCTAGACCGCTTCATGTTTGTCCACTTGCTCCTGAACCTGTGCCAAAGGAAGCGCTTCGATCCGGCTTTGCCATTTGCAATCTTCTGTGCTGGGTTTATAATCTTCTGCATCTTGCAAAATCTGCAGCTCTGTTTGGAAGAGTTTGGAGAGCGCTCGGTAAGATCCTCACTACCCGTGCCATCACTTGCGGTTGAAAATGATTTATTCTAATCAGGCTTAGCCGCCGTTTCCAAGCACGTATCCCAAACCTGCACGATACAGTGCCCGACTGCAGCCATGAAGGTTACCGATGAGCCTCAACCGACCAGAGATGACGGCATGGAGAAGGCGCCTTTCCATTCTGATGTCCAACCCGTGACCAAGGGAGAGCGCGATGCGCAAGTGCTGGCTCGTCTCGGCAAGAAGTCTGTGCTTGAGCGGCGATTTGGATTCCTTAGCATGCTCGGATTCACTTGCACGATTCTGATCACCTGGGAGGGATCCCTGATCCTGTTTACCACTGGCTTGACAAACGGAGGTTCCGCCGGTCTCGTATACGGCTACCTGCTGGTATGGATAGGGACGATTGCTGTCTTTACCACCATGGCAGAGCTGGCGTCAATGGCTCCGACGGCGGGCGGCCAGTATCACTGGGTCTGGATGCTCGCGCCTCCATCATGTCGGAGATTTCTCAGCTACATCATGGGCTGGTTGATTATCTGTGGATGGCAGGCGATCCTGGCGGGGGGTGGGTACTTTGGGGGCGCTTTGATCGTAGCTCTCGTCCAATTGAATCACGACAGCTACGTACCAGAATTATGGCACGGGACGCTGATCTTCTGGGCCATTATCATTGTTTCTGTACTCATCAACACAGCCGCTACCAGCATACTGCCCAAGATTGAAGTCTTCATCTTAGTCTTGCACGTGGTTGGGTTTTTCGCCGTCTTGATTCCAGTCGTCCACTTGGCGCCAAACAAAGCCTCGGCCCACGACGTCTTTACACAATTCTCCAACGACGGTGGATGGCCTTCACAGGGGCTATCCTTCTTCATAGGCCTCGTCGGTAATGTGTATGCTATGTTTGGCTGTGATAGCGCCGTCCACATGGCCGAGGAAATCCACAACGCCGAAGTCATCGTGCCGTGGTCCATGGTCTCTACCACTCTGCTCAACGGTACCCTCGGCTTCGCCATCGTCATCGCGGTCCTCTTTGTCACGACAGACATTGACGCCGCCCTGGCGAGCCCAACGGGACTCCTAGGCTACCCTTTCATGCAAATCTTCTGTGGGTTCAAGCTCCATATTCCCTCTTTTGATATCATGTCCTGAGACACTTCACTCCCGAAACCTGTTCCAAAGCTCGCAATACCCCCTCAAGCAAGCCCTACTAACGCCCCAATCATCCTCCAGACGACGCCACAGGCTCGAAAGCCGGCTCCTCCGTCCTCATCGCCATAATGATAATAATGGACGTCGCCGCCACCATCGCCTTCATCGCCACCGCCTCCCGCCTCGTCTGGGCCTTTGCCCGAGACCGCGGCCTCCCCGGCTGGCGCACCGTCAGCAAGGTGCGTCCATCCACCCCTCGCTCCTCCCCCAGTCCCGTAGCCCCCACCAACAAACAAGCAAAAACAGGTGCAACCCAAATCCGCCGTCCCCTTCCTCGCCATCCTCATCACCTCCCTCGTCGCCTGCCTCATCGGCCTCATCAACATCGGCTCCTCCGCCGCCTTCAACGACGTCATCTCCCTCGGCGTCAGCAGCCTCTACGCCTCCTACGTCATCACCGAGTCCCTGCTCCTCTGGCGCCGGTGCACGGGCAAGATTCGCAAAGCGACGGAGGACGTCGCGGACGACAGCGGCGAGGCGAATCAGTTGGTCTGGGGCCCGTTTCGGCTGCCGGGGCTGGTGGGGGTGGGGGTGAATGCGTTTGCGGTGGTGTTTGGGGTTATTATTTTCTTCTTTAGCTTTTGGCCCGTCACGACGCCGGTGACGGCCGCGCATATGAATTTTAGCGTCTTGATGACGGGGAGCGTGGTGCTGTTTGCCGTGCTTTATTATGTGGTGTGGGCGAGGAAGGTGTATGAGGGGCCGGTGGTCGAGGTGTCGCATCTGGGGATGGTGGAGTAGGAGGGTAGGGGTTCTGATGTGTAAGTTCACGGGCGGCTAGTTGGAAAGTGTAGGCGCTGCTGTGAGTTCTATCTATCAGGGGATTTGTATCACAGTAGAGGGGCAAGCAGAGCAGAAGACGATTCAAATGGTTGGCACTATGACAACGCTCAGACTACATCCACATCTTCCACTTGAATACCATCTCACGAATGCCCATCTCCCCGACAAATCAATCAATCTCCCTCTCCGCATTACTCATCTCCGCCATCGACGGCATCGGCATCCCTGGCCCGCACCACAGAGAAACATTCTTCGGATCCCAGCGCCGGTGGCCGTTGGGCAGTCTATGCAGTGCACACAGATTAGTACGAAGGCGAATTGAATAAAGCAGCGGGCTGGGATGTAGTTGGAGCAGGATGTTGAATGAATGAAGGGGCAGGCGCAGGAGCAATGGGCGCGGGGTATCCGGAGCCTGGGGCTGGAGCGTGAAGCGGCATGATGGGACCCGGTGCCGAGAGCGCGTGTGCCGGTGTCATGCCTAGGCCAGCAGACGGTGGTTGATGGGCTGTGAGTGGCACGACAAGATGTCGAGGCGGGGCGGGGCCTACGCCTGGAGGGTGCGGCTGCTCTACCAGCTCTGCAGCAGCGTGCTGCGAGACCTGTGTCGGAAGCGGCACTTGGGATTCAAAAGCCTTTGTGGATGCCTCTGGCTGAGCGGGACATCGTGACCGAGGCTCCCATGCGCCCCGTGGAGCTGGTCCGCTCGCTGCCATTGTCACGCGGCGCTTCTTTGGGTCGTCGCGGACGAAGCCGCCTGGGTGTCTGGCGGAGAGGTGTGAGGATCGCGAGGCGTCCTTTGGGTGGGTGGTGGGGAGTGAGAGGGGAAGCTCGGTGATAGAGGGAATGGAATGGTATAGGTACTTACTGTTTCTCGGCCTCGAGCCTCGGCTTGCTTTTCTTTTCGCCGTTATGGATGCGCAGTTTTTCGAGGAGCACGTTGCCCCAATAGTAGCACGGGCTGTCGCCGCCGCCTGCCTTTTTAATCAATCCCGCAACCTCATTACAAAACAGAGAGCTCATAAAGAGTACCCACCCATCTGCCCGCTCTTTTTCAGAAACCCCGCTAATGAGTTCGCTGTCGGCCCGCTCGCATTCCTATTATACTCGACTGGGTGTCCGAGTGACTCTAGCTCCTGCATCTCGGCTGCCATGGTCGATTTGCTCCATTTTTTGTTCGTGCCGGGGATGGTGCTTTTGTCGGCGAGGAGCTTAGAGAGCTTGCGGCGGACGGTGGACGCGTTATCGTAGCAGGGGATTTCGTCGGCGATTTCGGCGAGGGGGATGGCGCGATAGTCGGTTTGCTTGTCGTTTGAGGGGGGAGGAGAGGTGGTGTTGGGGTCGACGTTTTCTTTGTCGGTCGCGGTTTTGGAGGTGGTCTTGGTCTTGGGGGAGGTCTTGGGATAGGGGGTTTTGCGGTTGGAGGCGGCAGTGGTGCCGCTTGTGCGGCGGGCTGCTTTGGGCATTGTGGTGGGTGGTATATTGTGAAGGCACTGGTAGTGTGACTTGAAGTGAAAAGATGGAGTTTTTGGGATTGGGAGCTTTGTTGATTTTATGGACGCGTCGAGCGAGGCTTGGCGCGTCAAGCCTTCTACGTCATTTCAAAGTCTCACGAAGTCACGTGTCGTGTCTTGGCTACAAATTTTATTTGCGGATTTTGTACCTTTGGCCACAGATTCGGTGCAAAGGAGCAAAGGCTCTTTTAATAAAACGTCCCACGCCCGACCACATTCGCGTACCCCTTGAAATCCTACTTGCGCCCCTGGAGTCAAAAATGGCCACCTCAACATGGCGCTAGACAGTGGTAGAGCAGTTGGTCCATAAGGGCTTAAGGACCAGCTCGCAGACTGCTTTCCTGAAAGCAGAATCGCCCCAATTTCGAATGGCAGGATGTGTTTGGAAGGTGAACTCAATGCATCTTGCTGCAGCATCGTGGTAAGAAGTCTCCATCTCGCCGATGGAATCGCGCAACCACGTAGACGCCGCACTGAATCGACTCCCGTACGAGCTATCCAGATCGATATTATGGGATGACGCCCAAGTCTCAAAGGATCTTTCATGTCTTATCTCTAGAAGCATTATGCCCAGATTCAATAGTTGATATCTGGGCTCGACCTTGTACGTTGGACGAGCTGCTGGAGCTTTAAAAAACGTATGGACAACGAAGGGACGAGATGGCTCGAAACACAGATTTATATCACTGGTTTGTGAAGACTCCCCGTAACGCCAAAAACAAATGGTCCGCTTCGTCCAGGCCTCAGGCAGCCAAGGTGTCGAGTAGAGTTGCAGGAGCGATGAGGCCACTTTGAATGATAAATTCATCCGCTGAATAAGATTCCAGTCCCCCCGTGAGGACTTATCGCTAGAAATTCCTTGGAGGATTTGCTCCAGGGTTACAATTTCATTTGTACCGCCGCAGGAGATGCTTCCTTTACCGGGGCGTGGAGATATGGAACAACCACGAAGACTGCCATATGGTGAAAGAAACAGCTTCATTAATTTTCTTTCTTGTTGTGCACGATCAAGTGCCAAGCACATATTTTGAGGCTCGGTTGTCAATGAATTCGGAGCCGTGAATGGGTCGGCAAGGTTGAACCCGAGCATAGACCGCTCGGATTCCTGTTGTGGGTTCGGTCTATATCCTTGATTAGTGCATGTATCAAGCTAGAAACACTGAAGAGTCGTACCCATCCATGTCATTCTCAAGCACTTCGATATGAATTTCGTGGTCTGAGTTTTGCCCCCCTGTCTGTGGTTCCGGCGCCTCAATAGCTAACCTGAAGATAATAGGCAAGGGCCTCTTTTGCAAGACCGCGGATTGACCTTCTAGGTAGAACTTGGTCCCATGCTCATGGTGGCATCCGCAAGCTAACCTGCGCTCTATTGCGATATGCAGCGAATTCGCATGTTGTTGGACTCGTTGGAGGAAGGCAGCAAACTCCGCCGTAGTCTTCGAACAAGACTGCATGCCGTAATCCTGTAGGGACGCACTAATGGTCCTTAGCTTTCCTAGCCTATTGATAGCCTCGTCGAGGTCGCTAATTCGCCGTTCGAGCTCATCCTTGTTGAGACTAAACTTTATGCGCCTCTTGAATTTGTACTTTCCTTTCTGGCTTTCATTCGCCTTCAACAGGTCGCTCAGATCACCAGACTTCGATGTGGGCGATAATCAGTCAATCGAACCATCTTTGGGAGAACTTCATAGGACTACTAACCGGAGACCCGGGCACGAGTCCCCCAATCTTCCTCACAATATCTTCTAGGGAAGTTTGGCATCTTGTAAGCGCTTTTAGGTAAGGCTCATAGGCATGACCAAGATATTTGCTGAGGTCTTCGACAATATCGCCTCTGAGAAAGACTGCCTGCAGATCCTCACCATTGATGATGCAACCTGCTGCCCGCAATATAAGGATTAACTCTGACTCTAAGCAGAACTTTTGCTCCTGAAGCACGCCTAACAGACGGTCGATGAGCATGGATTTGTGTTTGAAGGAGCCCAGCATCTCATGGGCTTTCTTGTAATGCTGCAGTGCAGCAATCGTCAATGGCACAGCCCCAAGAATCAAACCCGCAATCTCGATGCCACTCATTGCGGCGAATCACAATCTTTCAAAAAGCCAGGGAGAATTTTGAGTCTTTTTTCGTCGGTGTTACGTAAATGTTCATTTCCCATGGATACCGACAGAAAGAATATGCGCGAGGCTGTGAAGGATTTTCGCCGTGCAGCTTTATCTCGGCCTACATGTACTAGATATGGAAAGCACATGGCTATCTTCAGCTACTCGCACATAGCCTTGCCCTCACCCTGCACCTGAGAGGTGGTCAGAGAGCGTTAATTTTGTCTTTCTGCCAGCAAAATGATCGCGTGCAACGGCCCTTTGCTTACCCCTCGATGCCGGTAGTAGGCCTCATCCTAGCTATATGTTCCATTTCTAGCCCTTTTCAAGCCTGCGAATTTGGCTATCGTTGGGGGTGAGAACAGGGATTGGTCCCTGAACCTTCGGAAAAGAACATGCACCCACCCTCGATGGTAGCCAATGAGAAGTTCCAAGAGCCTCACTTGTTCCCAAGGATTCAAGCTATGCCCTTTCACCCCCACAATGAATGCAATCGCTTCATCAACACGAAACATTATCAAACCTACCAAGAAATCAAATCTTTCCGTCATCACCCCAAGGTGTTCCCCGATTTATGGACATATCACAATCCAATTCAGGTTCCGAAGAGGCCTTGACCGCAATCGGCCATCGCATTTGCCACTCCTTTACGTCACTCGTGATAAATTCAAGCGCCCTGGAAACGGAGTACGGATTTCATGCGGCTCTGGTGAATGAGTCTCAGCGATTTGGACTCTGGGCCAAAAATATAGGCCTTTACGATTCCGGACATAGTTCGTTAGATTACAGGTTCCGCGATGCCCCTTCGACTTACGAATATGCGAGGCAGCTCTTAGTTGATCTCAAAGAATCGCTCTCATTGAGTACGTGCTCCAGTCCTTCCTTCGAAGGTTCCCGCTCTGTTTGTCAGAATACTCATTTTTCACAGTCGAAAACGACATAAATCACCAGGCATCTGAGCACAATCCACAAAGTACGCTGTCAATTGGTCGTGATGATGTCCTCAGCCCTACAATTGAAGAGACCATAGACGGCGATTCTGAGGATTCAGAGAGTGACGAAAGTTCCGAAAACGAGTTCTGCTCAAGCTATCAGCAGGATTCGATCTCTACCATTGTTCTGAGCAATGCCAAACTCATTGTTGATAGACTCTATAAACTCTCTTTCAAGATACGAGACCCGGCTACAAGATTTGGATTCTCCGAAGCTAGAGACTATTGTGAGATTGATAAAGAAACGGGAATAGATCTCATAGATTTGTATACTTCCATTGACTTACGCCATGTCTCGGAGGTCTTTGCAGCTCACTGGCAAAGGCCACGGGAAGAATGCGAGAATCATTACTTAGTTCAGCGCTTTGCAAAGGCAAACACCTATCGAAGACGACAATTCGGGCAATGGCAAAATCAAACATTGAAGCTTGGGAGGTCAACATATGCTCCTACTCCATCAAGTCCTGCGAGATTCAGTGTGCAATCGAATACAGATATCTCGAATGAGAAAGATCTCTCTTCTTTACTTTTCAAAACTACCGGAATCCGAGAACGAGAACTCAGTCATGATGGTTCGTTTTCCGTACTGAATGCTTCAACCTCTGTGGCTCTATCCGAGGACCAAATTCGCATTCCCCCGTTACCAAAGAAGCTTCGCGCCAACGATGAATTCGAGTGTCCTTATTGTCGAATTGTCTGCACAAAGCGGTTCGCCAATAACTCGGCCTGGGAGTAAGCTGAGTAGTCTGTCCGCTGTAGTGAGAGGGATGACTAACGTGATCATTATAGACGCCATGTATTCAAGGATCTACGACCTTACGTGTGTACATATGAGGACTGCAGAGAAGCTGATCAGCAGTATGACAACATAAAAGACTGGGTCAGCCATGAGAACAACCTGCATCGAGAACCGAAGCGGCAGATGCCTAGTTCTTCTAAGCCGTTTTCGGAGCCCCTTAGCCCAAGTCAAGATCAGAAAAGATCTCTATCACAGACCGAGCATCCTGATCCACGAGGTCCTGATGATATCTGGGGCGAAACTTGTCCTATATGCCTAGAAAAGAACCCGAACCTCGGCCATGTCGCACTTCATCTTCGAAACATCGCTGTGTTTGCGCTACCGAAGTTTGCGCGTGCTAGTGAAGATAGAAATCTTGGAGACCTAGGTTCAAACAGTGCCCGCACGTGCGATCAGAGCTCTGCGCCAAGCCAGAGTAACTTCGAAGGATTCAACGAGGAAAGGTTGGACGGGGACAGGGTACGTGATGATACGATGGGGTGGAATACTGTGATGTCAAAGGATTTTAGGCCTATCAGAAAGACTGCCTGGGAAGATGCCCAGCGTTCTGATCATGGCTTGCAGGGAGTGAAGCAGTCCACCAAAGAAAGAGTCCAAACGAATAGAGTCGGCGTGTCACCCCGATTTGTCATGAAACCCTATCAATAAGGCGGATATCCATAGATATCCATCTTATTGATCGAACCACAATACTCATCTCATGGGCAACTTTCGGCCGGAAGATCATGCTTAGGTGGGTTCCCCGGGGCTTACTTTCGGGCGACTACGCCTAAAAACAGCCCTAAAGCTACGGCTGCAAAAACCTAAGGTAGCGACATGGGTATGATACAATATCTATAGATCTTTGTCAAACTTGATGGAATATCTAATCAAAGAGGTACCTATGAGATGAGTATTACGATCCATTCAATATGATGAATACCTATGGATATCCTTCTTTTCCATCAGGGAGGTAGATTTGCCATGGATATCCATACTTGAAGGGGGTGACGCTCGCCCCAAATCTTCAATCATTGCTGCCCAAGCACATTCCGGCAACCGCGAATCCTTGGCGGTGAGTTACGTAGAGAGAATGGAGACCCAATCCAGCTCCGTATTGGAAACCCGAAAAACACAGACTCATGTTGCGACGGCTTCTCTAGCTGTGCGCCTCACTGGTCGCTGGAAGATAAAGGTTGGAGATAATGTGTATGTGATATCTACAATGCAGCTAGTGTACGGTGTTTTGACACTAGATATTAGACCTAAAAGCTCTCTAAGCCAGCAATCTCATTCAAAAGCACCACATCACTCAGCGCCGGGCTCGAGTCCAACGGACCGCCCACATAAACATAGAACCCTCTCCCATCAGTCCCGATACTCGCAACACCACCCATCTTACGCCCCGTAGTGACTAAACACTGCGTACTGATCCGTCTCGCGGTGTTCACTACATCAAGCATGCGGAAGGTATCGGTTAAGCGTTGATCATTGTTCGCTAGAGTTATTATGCATTGTCCGTGCTGCCACTTTGAATGTTCGGGATTCAACAGGTTGATATCCACTGCGTCCGTGTAGCCGAAAGT
The DNA here is from genome assembly GCA_018257885.1 of Parmelia sp. 050094. Taxonomy (NCBI): domain Eukaryota; kingdom Fungi; phylum Ascomycota; class Lecanoromycetes; order Lecanorales; family Parmeliaceae; genus Parmelia; species Parmelia sp. 050094. Next base: position 26,721 of record JAEUBB010000120.1, on the reverse strand, counting down.
CATTGGCCTCAACGGATCAAGTCCGCGAAGGATGACATGATTAATGATATAGGCGCAGTCTCTAGCTACTGCTAGCGGGAGATGGATGATGGAGGGGTTGAAGCAGTGGACTGGATAGTCGGTTGGCGACGCTTCACTAAGGGTGAAGTTCGAAGTCCGAGTGGGGCGATTAGAGACATGGGATACTCGCCTTAGAGGATCTCTTGTCTCTACCTCTTGGGGTCCTCCAGAAATCTCAGAGGCATCTTGAGATCGTATACCTCGTCTCGAAACGCTCGCCGCGGGCTGACCAGAGACGCCGGAGGTGTCGGCAGATATGCTGTAAAGCCCAGGTCCCCGAAGAATGACTTTGAACAGACTCTTCACATCGCTCGTATCGCCTACAGCACTCGAGCCCCCTGCTGGATTTGTCACGCCGTTGACACACTCAGACAAGATCTTGTTCGCTGTAAGAGCAACCTCGAGAAAAGAGAACCACTGGCTAAACCCATTACCCACGACGAAAACCTGACAACGTTGGTGCCTCCATCGAGCTAGAGTCATTCGTCCGGTATCGGTCTCATATAATTTGTTGACGAACCTGCGCTTCGTAAAGACATTGGGCTCCCGGAGGAGTATCTCGTTGAGCAAGTAGCCGCAATCTGATGGGATCAATTTTGAGGGACCGGGTGGATTGAGACATTGGACTGGGTGCGCTTGGAGTGGGTATGGTGTTGTAATATTGCTTATTAATGTGATGCTACTTTTGTCCCTAGGTGTCAAATTTGGAAGTCGCGGACTCGAAGGAAATGCCGATGTCATGGAAATGCACAAGGAAAGTGCAAGTGTCAGGAAAATGCTTGAGGTCATTCTGGAGGCTGGATGTGAGATGGGTAATCGAAAAGACTGGATCGACCAGGTTTGCCTGCTGCACGTAAAACGCCTACTGCAAGATAATTCCTCGAGGATGTTAATACCTGGCAGGAGACGAAGATATACTTCGCCTATCTGACTAGCCGCATTGCGTATCGCATTTGGCGGATAAATCGCAGCCGCCGGACTTGCGACGAGACTATATAGGCTTTTCTATTATCATCGTCGGTTTTATTTCCCACCAATGAAAGCAGGATACTCCGTCTATTTTCGGATTCGTGCATTCAAAACATGGCATCGCATGCTGCGGTACTCGCTCCGTGCCGTCCCGTAAAGTTATCTCCTAGAGTTGCTGAATATGAACTGGGCTTGCGGCCCTCTGGTTGACATAAGCATGCAGTAAGAGACTTCCTACACTCTAATATATGCTATGCTCTCCTAGCTGCCGACCGAAGGATGGTTCTCTGAAGCTCTCCTTGTTGCAATCATAAAAAGCGAACGTCACGTTTAAAAAGGATCGAGTCGTTTTTTTGAGTATGGATGAATCTAAGCCTGAGAAGTCAGATAGGTGATCCTTTGCGCGATGTTCAAGATCAGGGATGCATTCGCCTGTTGCCAAGGGCGCATAGAAGCAACAAAGCTAGATGGATAACATCTGTTGGAATTTGCTGCAGCACCTGCTGCCCATAGGTGGCAAACCACGTGGCAGTCGGCTATATATTAGCTTCCCACACAAATTCTTCATCCAACAACATGTCAACATCCACTGAAACACCAAGATGACACTCCGAATTAGAATTGCATCGGTTGATCGGCAAAAGTTGGATGGAAGAATAGGCACCCACAAGCGCTGACGCTCTTCCGACACACAGTACCGCTATTCGTGACTAATAGTTCCTCCCCGTAGTCGATGCTTGTCATGCTCCTGACAAATCCTTTTTTTCGTGCCCAAAATTCCTTGATCTGACAAGATGAAAGCTCAATGAGTTCATAGCGTCGTCTTTCCACTACATTGTTTTCTATCTTTTATTAGAGCAAGACGTAGACTACTCAATCGCGTCAAGCAAAAGAGTCGGGAACCATTCATTCGCCAGTTCATTCATCTGTCTTACTCGTTAGGAGGGTCCATAAACCGTCAATACTTTATAGAGCGAACAGACAAAACACAAGATGTGCAGGGCAGGTGGACAGCCGCCAGGGGTATCTTCGCGCCAATACGGGGTAGATCTTGCATCTTTCTACATTCCTCACGACTATTTTCATTTTCTTCCTTGTATTTGCTTTGTCTACTTGGGATCCTTACTATGCTCGTCGGACGTGAGTCATCGCATGGCATCGCTACACGCTTTGGAAGCTTCTGACCATTGCACAAGAGCGCTAACGAGCATGAGAGAGCTCTATTAATGCTATAAGTCTGGGCCTATGTTTCGTTCCTAGTCAGACTTTCCTGGCATGCGTGGGGATTCCTGTCTTTCCGCGTGTCACATATTTCAGGATTCTTGGACGCCAGGCTCGCGTGGCCCGCTTTTGCCGAATCAGTGTAAGTAGAGCTCATCGCAACGCAATCTTCCCCCCTAAATCTACAATCGGTCATCGCCTCAACTATCAACACATTGAAGCAGCGCGCTCGTCCCACCAATCGCATCGTCAAAGCAAACATCACTATCCGGGTCAATCTCTACAACACCCTCTCCCAGGCACCCTTCCATCTGGAAAATGATGAGTTCCGACATGTATCCCGAGGGACAAGGGGTCTGGAAAAACGTCTGGAAGCTGAGGGTCTCGGCGATGGCTGTACAATTGTCTACGGGGACGGCCGTGTGCACGGCGGCGAACTCGCTACCGCAGGTGCTTGTCTGCGGGCACTCCGGAAACTTGTAACTGACGACGACTATTGTAGTGACGGCGTCGCGGGGGTAAAGGGCGGGGCTGAGGGCAAGGCTGTGGGCGAGGCTTGAGGCGGTGGTTATGAGGGCGGTCATCGCGTTGATCTAGTGGAGATGTCGTCATCAGTAAGACTCGCTGATGGTGATGATGGTGGTGGTGAGGGCTCACCCTGGAAGAAAGCTGCATGGTGAATGAGGTATGAAATAGTTTATCTTCTCTCTGTTGTGCGGGTGGGATTCCTTTTTAAAAAAAGACGCTGGGAACTGCGAAGTGTCTGAGAGAGTTCTGACAGGGAGAGCATCAATGGCTCTTTTGTATCCTGGTGGTCCTGGTCGAGGAAAGAAACCAATCAATTTATGATCCTTACAAATCTACATTGCTCCCGGACGAATACGGGATAATGCCGGACATCGAATACGGTCTGCGACAAGCACAAACACAGAAATAAGAAGCGAAGACCTCCTCAAAAGCTCGCCAAGTTGTTTCAGGGTGTGTTGAAGGCAGCTCTCATTTGTCAGACGTGATCCTCGGCCTACTGCACTCTTGCGTATGTGGACATATCACCGCGACAATTCTGGGATGCACAATATTGGTGAGGAACCGCGAGAGCGGTTCAGGCACGTTCACTCGCAAACGTGCAATTTATCATTAGGCCCCCACGCCCGACCGTGGAGGGCCGCGCAGCTGCTCGGCACTCGCGCGTGCGCTTCCAAAACATCATTCAAATATTCGACCTCCTGATATCCGTACTCGCGTGAGGTTCTGAAAGATATGAGTGTATGAAGGTAATGATGTCTGTGACATTTCATCGCCAGGGGTGGGACTGCTAGTTCCCAACTGAGACTCTCGGCCATGCTCGGCGCAACACGCTGTAACATGTGGCTGACGCCCAAGACCGGAGCCTAGGTCCGGGAAATAGCCATGGAATATAAGGCATCATGCTTCCGGATGTGTTGCTCATGCATAGTCAATACCGGATCGACAATCTTGGCGGGTAATCCAGGGGCTCTTTGTCGCCTTCAGCATCGCTGCATCGCAAAATTCCAAAGATGAGGATGCTCTACTAAAGACTTTCGTTTTCGCGGTTGTTTTTGGGTATTCTTTTTTTCCTGGTATTGAGCAGGTTTAGACTTTCACGGCACATAGTTTGATAAAGCCAGGGTTGTCAGCCAAAACTTGATGCGGTGCGAGGCAGTGTTTTGAGGATCTGCCAAGACAACATACTACCATATGGGGCCAGCACCATGAATCTGACTGGCTAACATCCAGTCGCGATGTTGAGATTCGTGCCAGGTACTGTAGAGCATCATCCTCTGTCTTTGGAAGCTGCAGGTCGTGACACTTTCCGGGGCCATTTGAGGGTTTTGGGGGAATTTGCTGGTACTGCTATGCCACAATACAGCGACCGGCTGCGTCTCCTCCAACTGCGGGATCTCAATCTTCATAAATGATGCCTCGCTTGCACCTTATCCTACTGCAAAGAGAACGGTGATCGTCCACAGTCCTTGACATCCTCCTTTCTCGACATTATTGTCTTCGTCTTCGTCTTCTGGTTCACCAGCGCAGGTAATCGACGCGATGAGCGCCGACATCTGATCCCTAGCCACGGTCATATGTTTCAACGATAATGCTTTTCCCAGATCGCGTACAGCCTAAGATCTCGCTCCCACTTAACCTGGCCTTTTTTCAACAGCTGTCCAGTTCAAGTCTCAGATTATGGTCGCTGAAATGATATGGCCTTGCATAAAACCCATGTTCAGACCAGCGCACAAGGCCTCAACTTCCAACATATCCCTCGGACAGATTTGAGGAGCTACGAAAGCTGATTCGCGTGCACTTGTAGTGTTTACTCGATCACTGAGTGTTGATAGGAAAGCATTCCAACACCTCGTTGTTGATCTAGTCTTTGCTGGGGAAAGTTTCGTGTATTTCTCAAGCGGGTAGTTTACATCAGCCGTGAAGAGGTCGGTAGCATTAAAAGGATGGGCTTCTTATGCCATCCAAGGCACTCTGAACAAGAACAATACATATACAAGTCTCCTTCAACACGATACATATTCAAAAAATCCTTTCTGCTGTACCCGTTGACAGTTTCGTAGACGCCCACATTATCCTTTGCCGGTAGGACAGAGTCCCTATGCCCACGCCCGGGAGCGTGTGCAATTGATCTTATGACTTCCACATATACATGGCCGGTAATGAGGAAAGTTAAGCCTCTGAATAATCTTCCGATATATCAATCGGATCACGATCGAGCATACCTGCGGATGTCGCGAGCTCCAAGTTCTCGTTAGGTCCCTGGTCAGGGATTGCCTGGAAGCCAAGTGTGCCGAAGGTACCGCGATACAAATTCCATGGAGAAACTTGCTCAGTGCGGAGGGTCCTTGGAAGCGAGGAGGTGCGCCACGAGATCATAGTCTTTCCTACAGCTGAGTCTAGCTACGTATTTATTGTCGAGATGCACAGCTTCTAGGGATCAAGAATTCTACAATTCACGAATTCATGGTCAAGTAGAGACCCTCGTCTCATTCCTCGATGTTCACCATAAGAAGAAAGGAATATCCTCTACTTCATTTACCTACACCTCACCTCCACAAAAGGACTCCAGGTACCTTCTAATGGCTACTCGAAGACTTGCCATTTGCCTACTAGTACTGACCACTATCGGATTAACCCGCAGCTCTGTGCTGAGGTAGCAGGCAAGGACTTTTAAGTGTCCTTCGAGCCTACAGTGAGCATGCTCTTCCACATTTTGAGGACATTGGTGCAGTTCCTTTTACTGGGGCTACTGGCGATACCGGCTCTAATTATCTTACGTGATGCGCTGGAATCTGGCTGGTCTTGGTGTTGTCAGCTGCCGTAGGTTCGGTCGCCGGCCGACCGAGCCTTCAACGATGAATACGAGCTTGCATATACACTGGAGCGACTAGTACCCTTTCATTTGCGCCCTCTCAATCTAAAAATCACTCGGTACATAAGGAGAGTCCGTTTAATTACGCAACGCACGTCAATGCTCACTCGGTACATAAGGAGGGTCTAGTGTCTTCCAGAAAGCATCTCCACGCCGATCAATGGTGACTCAGAGTACATTCACTCCACCCGCGACGAATCTTCCTCCTTAGCCTCTACACACTCAAAATAAATGCTCTGTCCACCAGCAGGATCTTCCACACAAGCCGGAGGGAAAAGAATGTGATCATGAATCTCGTCGCCCTCGCAATCCGGCGAGCTGTAAACCGTGATCGCGGCTATATCTCCCCAACGACAGAGCTCCCAAAGGTGGGCCTGGAAGCTCAATGTTTTGGTGACATTTGTGCACTCGGCTTCGCCGATAGAATAGTAATTGGCTCCGGAACCGCGGTCTAGTTGGCAATCGGGGAGAGGGTAGCTGGCGAAGTTCGCGAAGGGATAGTTCACGCGGGGCCCGAGGGTAAGGGCCGAGGCGGCGGATAGGAGGGTTGTTAGGGCCGTGAGCTGGAGGGGTGAGGGGGTTAGTATTGCGAGGATTCGCTTGGTGGTGGTGAGGACTCACTTTGGATAGGAGCTGCATGGTGAAATGGATTGGAGGTAGGTTCTTCGTGGTGCTTCTGTTTGTAGCCTTGAGGGACTGCGAGATGTTTGCTGGCTGAAAATATTTGGCTGAGTGGGAATCAAGGCAGCTTTTGTATTCTGTGCTGGCGGTCCTGATCTGCAGACCCCCTCACTTCAATGTCATGAGACTACGTTTCCATACCGCACTGCTGGCACAAGTGGAGAATCACGACCAAGAAAGTCTACAGCCCCCTGCCAACTGTATAAGCGCAGAACTCGGAGGCTATCCTTTTCTGTCAAGACTAGTTGATCTGATCCACAGTATGTTGCCGGCCGCTCTCATTTGTGGGAACATATCTTCCGTAAGTAGAAATGTTCGTGCACGTTGTCGGTTTTTGAGCTAATATGCTCCTGTTGGCGTTTGAGGCTTATTCTTGGCTGAGATGTGCCCCAAGGCGTCCCACATTTGTATGGGCTTAAGGCCCATATCGAGGTCTTTCAAAAGAGAATTTAGGATACAAGTCATGCGGATGGCCACATAGACGGTCCTCAAACACTAGGGTCATCCAGCCCTCTGGGTCCTAGCCTCCTGGGCCTCATTTTTCAACACAGATCACGTTGACAATTTGCAGTCGCTGATTGAATGAGACGAGGGAGAAGAAAAGGCGGACCGGAAAAGCAGATCGGTAGGTTCATTCTTATCGTCATTTTTTTTCCATTTTCGAAAGCATAGTCTTAGCTGCTGGGTTGGCACTTCTGTCTAGGATTGTTCATCTTCTGGCGTTGTTGGGACCTCACACCGGGGTACTATGTCTGGACCGACTGAATTCTGGGTAGTCTATCGTGCAGACAGCAAAGTGCAAACTGGTCACGACGCCAACTTGTCAATGGGCTCCTCCCTTTTTTTTTTTTTTCAAGAGACGGCTTCGAGACACTTTCTCACTTTTTAGTTCTTGGGATCTCACAGACCAACCCTCGGGGCTTCATCTCTCTAGCTTGCTGTAAACAAAAAGCTATAACGATATCCGTGTTGGTGCGAAGATGGCTTCTGCAAATGCAATGACAGCGTATTGAGTCTGGGAGCTACCTTACCTGGAAGCTGTACCGATGGCGGAAGAACGGCTACTCTCCCTAGCGCTCCCGGCTAGACGAGCGGGTTCTGTCCGTCTCCGCATTTTGAGCTAGATGGACAAGTCTATCACCAAATCCTCTACCCTCCCACCAGCTCCTGCCTTCTCTCTCGCTGCTGTCGAGATTGCTTTGCTGCCTTTCGCCTTGGTCCCCATATTGCGGGATTGTTTACTAATCGTTTCAACCTGCATGTGTGCATTAGCCCGAGAACACCACCAAAAACTCCAGGAAGCTGGCGTATCTGCGCGGGTCTCGGCACTAAAGTAGGGTTCTGGAGGCGGCTCCCCGCTGCTGAGTGCTTTACTAGTGATATATGCAGGTACAACAGTATTCTCAGGACTAGTGCCACCCCTGCTCCCCGCACAAATGCGTCAAGCAAATTGCGCGGCCTGAATGTTATAAAACTTTAAGGACCGCCAGCTCTACGTGTTCCTCCTGGTGAAAAAACATGGTATATCCGCGGCACTAAACTTCTCTTCAAAGGTCGGGATTTTCAAAGCGGTACCGGGTTCTGGGACACGGAAACTCCGGACCGTCCTACCGGGTCCGTAACGGATCACCTCCCCGCTGGCAACGACCCATACCGTCCCATTAATATCCGTTACATGCCCTCTGACTCTTACGACATTCTCGGCTATTGCGACTCCTCCGACCGCCGACGCTGGATATCCCGGATACTCGAGAATGTGTATGCCGACGATGGTCCTCTGAGGCAAGACGCGGCCGCCCCCCTTTGTAGTTGGATCTATTTTGGAACATCGAGAAAGGTCATGGGGGTACCCATAAACACACCTGATTTTGTCAGACGAGATGGCAGTCGGCCTCGGGGTCACGAGACAATTGTTACTTGCATACGTTGAAGGTTGGCAACTTATCGTCGCTTCCTCGGCGGAGGAGGAAATCGGCTCCGAAAGGGAAGAAGAGTGTTCGGCTGTTGTCCCAAGGAGAGTAAATGACCTAGCAGTCCGACAAACCGTTAATGGGACCTCGAGAATCCTGACCCCAGGGCATGCATTATCACTTTTCGTATTCACACTCGACAGCCATGGACAAAATCTGTCAAAGGTTGGACAAGAGAATGGCCTCTGGTTATCTCTTCCAAACGGAGATTAGTTTCCTGCAGCTTCTTGGGTCACGACTCACTTACTCAAGTCGCAGTCTATCTTGAACGACTTCAAAGATGTCTACTTTATACGATGTGATACGGTATTACCCGATATCCTGGCAAGCATCAAGGATCAGGGGTTTTGACCTAAGTATCCTGCCGTAATACCAAAGCGGCTGGGACATGGGATACTACGCTAATTCCCTTGCGCCACATCGAACCTGTAAGATCATGGAGCTTGCACGGAAAAGACCGTGTTTTTGAAAGAGAAAGATAAGTAGACAATCCAACTGTTCATTTGCCGTCTGGATGTAATTGTGACCGCGTATCTATGGATCTCGGAGCACTTGTGCCGTTGGTTTCTTAAAACCAGATTCTGACCTAGAAAGGCTAGGCTGCTCTCTGGACTGACGCTTTTTTTTCGCTCGAGCTGCGGGAAGGCAGAGAAGGGATCATTGGCAAAATGCAAGACATCTATAGATCTTTAAAGTTGGTACTCGCACTCGACACGGAGCTCCGCGAGTAAAAGGCGACCTCCATTCAGATTGAAACGCCTACGCCGACTTTTTAGACTCCAGACATTTCAGGAAGCTGTATTAGCCAAGTAGCTTATCTTTTGATTTTCCGAAAGGCCTGTTGAAGTAACTTTTTTCAAGCAAGCTGTTCAATAAAAGATGAGTCACGATGTGCGCCTATAAGGTGATATCGTGAGTCAAACGATTGAGTTCAGGCTTTTCTTCCGTCAATATAGACAATTTGGGCCTTATATATCGAGAAATGGGGCGGTGCTTCGCAAGCCGTGCCGACGATGAGTCCATCTATTACGCACGTATTCTCCCCATGGATCTGAACGGAGTTCAGAATGTAGATAGCCACCGGAGGATGCAACTACTCTAGTCTGGCCAAAAAGAAATACCACTAACGCTCTTGATTGAGCTTGGGCTAAGATTACAGCATGACGGCTTCCGAGGGGCGCACTTTGTGTTACTCTCTATCCTGGTAGACATCTATTACCAAATGGTGAATGATAAAAACATAGCTTCTGTCGGACGCCAGGGACTGACTGTTGATTGCTTTGGCTTCTCTTTAAATATGTCTGAAGATCTAACAGGCAACTTCGTCCTCTTCAAGTATACGAAGATCGGCACAGACTGTGTCATCGTAGCTGCAGACAACATGACCCTAAGTAAATGAAAGAATGCAGTTGCCCTTTCCCGCGACTCACCAGTTCTCATCTTGAGGACTAAGGTGGATGGCAAGAAACTTGACGACGTAATCGTCGCTTCTTAATCAAAGACAAGAGTCCGTGCCGCTTTTCTTCCGATAAATCTGCCCGGTCGCAAAGTAGGGTTCTTACGCTGACAGCCTGTCCAACAATCCTATAGCCAGAAGCCAGGAAGTAGAGTCAGATGCTGCGGGAGATCCAACGGAAGTAAAGAGACGATGGTGTACTTCCTAGACTGTGGTCAAGGCTCAAGTCTAGGCTAGGATGCGGGGGTGGCGGGTGCAGTACGTGGACTTTGAAACGCGACTAGATCATTCGGCTGTTCGATTGGGGGTAGATTTGGACAAGCACAATACGATTATAGCATATTAAAGATAATATAAAAATTAAAGATTGATTAAAGATTACAACTCTTCATGGAATTTTGCCCACAGCCATGGCCCGAGCCCTTGCCGTTGTTTTGAGACGTTTAAAGCAAGCTTGGTCCACAAGCCCTGTCGAATAGTATGCTAGCCTTGTGCATTTGTGCCGCAGGTCACAGTCAGAGCCTGAATCTAGTTGCCAGCTGTATTGAGAAGGAAAAGTTTTTCTATGCTGCAGATGATCCCAAGGCAGAGTCTGGTGGGTACAGAATCGAACGCGCCCATATGTAGTTCAAGTCGTCAGAGAAGCCATGCAAAGAGCAGCTTCAGATTCAGAAGCGTAATCTCGCATTGCGGATTGACGAATGTCCACAACCAGACTGAAGAGACGGGGATCGATCCGACTTCCTGCCCTCACAACCAAATATGTGAAGGGGCGAGATGAAGCAGGATAAATTCCAGAGTGGGACAGTTCTTTGCAGTGTTTGTTGGCGACCAGAAATACCAGTCGACTGTTGACCGCAAGCTTCTATCCGAATCAGGACCAAAATTTGCCCTCCTCGAACGAAGTTTCCCATGCCCTTTCCCTAAGAGCGTCTTAGAGTCTGTTTTGACTTGAGCACCAAATCCCAACTCTTCGCTGTCCGACAAGACGACCCATTGATCTCGTGAGTGCGACTGCAGACGAGATATCAGACCATCCCGGCATCTACCGAGCTTTAGAGAAGTCGCGACACGCTGTAACCGGTTACGGGTCGATGTTTCGAAGGGGGAAATTTGAAGTGGTTCCCTCGGGGCAGACGTGTCGGATTCGGAGGTGTGGTAGATATGCGACGACGCGTTGGTGATTGGATCGATTGGATAATCTTGAAGTTCAGTTGCAGAGAGTAATCTTTCCTCATCGTCCATTTGTCGATGGGATGAAGACTTGGGCTGGGCTCTGGGTCGAAAAAACATTGGTGTAGCAGTTCTGGATGTTTAGACGCAAAAAAGCTGCATGGGAGTGGTCGCGCGTCTCCCCAATTAATGTTAGAGCAAGGGATAGCTTGGCCGATACCCTTCTCCACCCCTTGCATGTTTCTAGGAGCCCCATTCCGCGCGGTCTCAAATCTCATCATCGCTATCAGATGTACGACCGTCCTCTGCATGATAGTCTGCGGCCAGGAACTCCATTTCGACTACATTGGCACTCGATAGTGTATCCCCGTCGGTGGAGGGTTTGGACTTGCCACCGCGGCGGATGATGTGGAAAGGTAGAGACCCGAATATTAAAGAACCAAAACCCAGCACGACTCCGACTATCAAGAGGAGCAGGAGTAGCCTCAGGAACCATTTAAAGGCTATTGCTAGCCAGTGTAGGACGCCGGCAATAAAAGAGGCATTCCCCGCCATTGGCGCACCAAGGAAGCCCCAGAATGTGCTTGAGGTACCATTCTCACCAGACGGAACAGACGAAGCGGTCATGATGTGGTTACGTGTGGACTTGAAGAAAACGGCCAAGTTTATGGCAAATGGAATCAGCGGCCTCGCGGCGTTGCAATATTTTTCCTATAGTCACGTGACTCGCGTTTTCTAAGCGCTTATTAAACGCGCAGAACGCGTCCGCTAAAGCATAAACCTCCAACAATGGCCAAGCCAAGCATGCTGACTTAAGTTGATGGGGTACAATGATTGAGTGGGTTTGAGAATTTCTAGCCCCACATAGAACCCTACGGCTAGCTAGGCCTTGTTGGCCCCCATGGATAAGTACAGGTTCCCACCATCCTTCTACATAGTCAGTCATCCTTCTACCTCTAGGCCTGGGTCTTGTTCTGTATGTTTTCTGCTTACCGACAGATTCAACAACAATGACAAAACGAAAGAGTGAAGAAGAAAAGACGGCTACCAAATCCAAGAGAAGAGCCAGAGTCCCTTTCACAGCGCCTAAGAATGTAGCCACCAAAGCACTGTATGAGGAAGCCTCCACCCATCGATTATAGATAGCAGTCGCTCATGCTGACTTGCGCGTTACAGTATTGCGCGAAACGCTTCATGCTCGCCCCCTTTACTGATGCCGCTGGAGATCCGCATCGAAATCTGGAGACTAGTACTAGGAGATCGGCTCATACACTTCGCATGTCTCGCTTCCCAAGCCGCTTTTCGCATCGCTAAAAACAAGGGAGGGCGGTGCTGCAAACATATCGTGGGTAGACTGACCAAGAGTGAGGTCGACTCGCCGCAACTGCATCTACAATGTCACCCCGATCTGTGGTATAAGATGGGACACCGCCCCGCGCCAATAAATGGCGTTGTCTTCAAACAACGGGAGCCAGAGCCAATGTATCTGACAGTGCTTCGAGTCTGTCGGCAGGTATACAACGAGGCGAACAATATCCTTTGGACGACAAATACATTTTCTTTTAGTGACGCTGCCCCCACCTTTACTAATTTCATGGAAGCACGGACGACTCCCCAAAAGCGGTTGATGAGAAAGCTTCGGCTGCAGATGAACTGGGTCTGTGACGAGTACAAAGACTGGAATGGAGCCCTCAAGATGAAGCTCATTAGATCTCTGACTGGACTCAGGAGTCTACGCCTGCATATCAACGAATCAATGGGAGCTGTACGCTGTCAAGAAAAGAAAGCTTTCGGACGTCTGCTCGGCTTATTCCCGACGCCAGGGCTTGTGGATAGATTAGCGATACTGTCACTGTCCGATGTCGAAGTCTTCGTCAGCGATCTCCCTCCCTGCATTGGGTACTATCGGCGGGAAATCCTGGTTGACCGATGGACTGCTGAAGAAAGGGTGGAATATAGTGATGGAATCCGGAAGAAATTACTCGATCCAAAGGGAGCAGAGCTATATGCCCAACAACAGGAGAGAGCAAATGAAATGCTTCGCAAATTCAAAGAAGAACGCGCTTCCATCGCTGCCGAGCGCGCCGAGCTCCTCGCTACGCCTAACGAGCACATTTGAACACGAACATCTGTTTCCTTTGACCATACGCAGAGTGACCGTGGTTAGATTTCCTTACTTAAGAGGGGCAATGTTTTCTTTGACAACAAAATTGTGTCTTATGAATGAAGACATGACGAGAGACAAAGATGTCCCGGCCGAGGCACCGTTCGTTCCGTAGCCATGCTCATTTCCTTTCGATTTCAAAGTCTAGAAGGGATCCCAGCGACCCCCAAAACGAGAGATGATCGAATCGAGAGATGAATGTCACGACCAAGGGCGATAACCTTGCCCTCCATCTTATCAAGCAGCCGGTACCGTATGCGACATATTCACAATGTATGCTCGCTCCCTTGTCTTTCCTGCCTCTGAACCCTTACCCCACGAGAGTCCTGGAAGCTCGTTCCATTCCTTTTAGAGATCGGAGTACCATGCGGTAAATTATAGACTTTGATCAAAAACGGACGATGATATCAAATGCGTTGCCAAGTACCTATCCTAGTATCGGAAGGGCCTCTAGACATTCTACTTTGTTGTGAAGATCAATTATTATATATTTCGCGTGACTCGGTTGTCATTTTTCTGTCTCCTTCTCCTTCTCCTCCTCCTCCTCCTTACCCACGTAAACTCACGTCCACCTCACTCTCAACCTTCGAGCTCCAGCGTGACTTCATGCCTACCATTAGGCATCTCCAACGGCAGACTTTCCATTTCCGGTTGCTCATCACTCAAAAGTACAGCACCATCGGTTACAAGAACTGCTGGTGCCGCCCTTTGAACCTTGCCATGACGTCTCATGCGAATTAGTAAAAGCAGAGTGATCATCAAAACAGCCGACAAAGGCAGACCGACACCGAGCCCAGCGCCGAGACCAGTCTTGGTTACATCACTGTCGCTGGCTGTATTTCCTGAGTGAGGGATCTTGGCGTCTGTCACGTTACTAGACGTTTCAGGAAGTTGAGGTGTTGCTGGAGTCGAAGATATGGCATCGGGGGTTGACATATTGCTAGATGCCGCACTGGTGGGCGCGGAAAGTGGAGCAATAGGCGTCGATAACGCGCTAGAAGCCGCTGTACTTGCACTCATCTGTAACAGACCCACAGCCGCAATCGTAAACCCAGCCACAAATCCGGTTCCTCCCATCACCGCGCCAATGCTTTCCAAAGTGATGAACTGGATGCCCCCATCGTCACAACAGCTAGTCATATTGCCACCTGTGGAACAACACCAATAGTTGTTGTTACAGCGATAGAGCGTGTGGAACCCATGATCGTTCTCGAGCGATGGCGGGCATTGCTGGAAGCAACTAGGGTCGGTCCAATTCTTATCGGTGCAGGCACCAGTGTTGATGGATGTATCCCATTGTGAGAAGCAGAGGCTGTTTGTAAGGCAGCTTGCACCTGGTTTACAGCATAGTGAGTGCTCTGCGCTGGCATTGCAAGCGATAGCGGTGGGCTCGACGGTTCCGTCGGGAAAGTAGCAGGTTTGGGTTTGAACATACCAGGCGAGAAGAAGGCCGAAGATGATCAAAGGCCATCGTCCTGCTGAACTCGGCATCAGAGGAGAGAGCCTGTCTGGAGCATAAAGTCGTTGCGCGTTTAGAGCTTGTGTAAGTATGAGGAAACAGTAGTATGGCGGGGATCCTTATTGTCTTGTAACACAATAGCATGGTTCTTTGCCGTAGCACAGTTCGTTTCAGCTGTGAATCTGGGTAACCGCAGTGCATGCATGTTGGGAGCCGTAAGCATCGTCCAATAGAATCTTTGTGATGCTGTTCCAGCCTCGTCAAAGAGTAGTGACGTGTCCAATGGAATGATGGCGAATATTGATTTTAAGGAGCAGGATTCAGCGCACTGCTTGCAGACTTCATCCACGCTCCATTCTGGCTTGCTGTGCTCTATCCCCGAACCAAAGGGGTGCGCATACCAAATTTGCATACTCACCGATGCCTGAGTCATGTCGAATCAACGCAAGGCGCTAGCAGCTCCCCTAACGAGGGATCTAAGTTTGTTACCCCCAGTCTCCCAGAATTTTTCGCCGGAGTTACATTCGACTCATGATCACCAAGTACGACCAGAGGTCCCTCCTTTGCACCTGATACCATGCAAAGAGCCTGGAAGTCCAAATCTTGTTTGTCAATCTCCGATTGTGCGCTCACAAAGGTGTCCGTATCCGTTGAATCCGTCAGGGCGGCAAGATCTTGTGAGGATGCTATAGTTTCCGCAGCGTGAGATTGGTCGGTGACAAGCATCGATGTTCCAGATCGTAAGAAATGCAACTGAGGCATGTGGCCGTTCTGCGTGGACGGCTGTAGAGGGTTCACAAAACGTATGGTACGGGAGGCGAGATTCGAAGCCCTGCCTGCCCAGAACGGCAACCAGCCACGCTCATCGGCCGCTTTGGACTTTTCGATCTTTGGAGTCTCGTAAATATATTTGAGTGGATTCCATGGGTCTTCGTCTGATGGTCTATCGAGGAAAATCACAAGTGTTTGGCAGGATTCAGAAGCGCGGGCTTGATTCGTTGTAGGTGTACGGCCCTCCTCCCGCGGCCGTTCACATTCGCCTAGTTGTTTTTGAGTTCCGCCATCTTGGGATGAGTGACTTAAGTCGGGAGCTTGGGGACCACTGTTCCCGAACGGACCAAATACAGGTTTAGCCGAGCTTTGCACCCTGTTTTCTATTTGCGATTGTTCTGCTTCTTCCTCTTCTTCAGCGATCTCTGCTAGTCCCCATGATTTGCCTCGCATCTTCTCTTTAAGCTCAGTGTGCCCATAGACTGCACGTAGAAGCCGTGTCTCACGCTTGTGAGTATGAATGACATCGTCTCTTATTCGGGATCTCATGTCATGTCCAATGCTATACCCATCGGCTTCAACTTCGTCAATGATGCGTTGAATGAGATTGCAGTAGTTCTCTACCGGGGCAGTCGCAGCATTCACCTCTGGAGCGTTCAAAATTTCCTTGATCTTGCTCTCGCGAGGCGCTTCGGTGGGTATCATTGCGGCATTTAGAGCTGGTCCTGCCTGTACGTAGCGGTTGGTAGATGCCTTGTCAACGTCGAGACTTTCATTGCGATCTATGGCCGCTTTCAGAGACTGGTGTTTGTCTGTCTGTACTGTAATCATACGGAGGAGATGTTCAACCATATCGCGCTGATCCTTGACGACGGAGGGATCTCCTGTTCTGTGCCGCAAATCAGCAAAGTGCAATTGACGACAACGGTCTGACCGGGACGAGTGTCGAATATATAGGAGCTCACCTTTCCACGAGTAGTCTAGCATATATGAAGACGTTCAACATAAGTTGCAACGTGGACTTCAGCTTGTCAAGATGGCTCCACAGGAGCATCATCTTCGGTTTCAAGAACGGCCACTTCAATCTCTCGAGCGTGACGGCAGCAAGCCGACTCGAACTGCCATCCAAGCCCATTCTCGCAATCTTTTTCAAGAGGGCCCGGTCCATTTCGTGGAAAATCTCGAGACATTCTTTGACAATGGTGTTGGCCGTGTCGATGGCGTTGCGGGAGTATGAGTGCTCTCCGCGATCTTTCTCCAGACTCTCTCGTAAGGTTGTGAGGACGGAGCAGGTGTTGGAGATGTCTTTTGAGATGAAGACAATGGACTCGTCAGCACTGGCGACGGTCTGGCCAAAGGTGTAGAGTTTGCTGCTGAGTCGAAATCCAACGTCGGCGACCTGCACGACTGCGGCAATGAGACCGAGTTCGGCCATGATGGGGAGGGTCTAGGGTATGGCACGATCGTGCTTGGTCAAGACGATCAAAGTCACCGTTCGTGGCAATCGCATAGTAGGAGCTGATGTAAAGGCCGAGGATCTGAGGGGTGACGGCTTCTTTTGAACGCCCTTCAATTAGAGCCGATGCAAACTGTGATGCGACGCGAGAAACGTAGCAGTAGGGTGAGTTGAAGATGCGACTAGCAATGATCACGTAGAGACAGGATTTTGACGAGGAGTTTGGGGGAGGGAACGAGTTGTAAGAAATAAACAGAGGGGCAAAAAATATCTTACAATTGTGGGGTTTCCGCCTCGAGGTCAGCCTACATGCACGGAGCCAGCCGGAGGAATTATTAAGAATCCTGAAGGAAACGCAATGTCCCATACCCAGGCCCTGAAAGTTCGACCAAAGAATTACCCTCAAAAGTTATAACTTCATCGATAATTCGATATTGCATGAAGGTAGAAAGAAGATGCGTTTTACCCTCTACCTTTTATTTCTCCATCTTTTCCGAGTTCCTCTCAACTGTTGTGGAGCGAAAAACCGCATTCCCTCAGGGATCCGTGTACTTGTGCGTCGACAATAAGTATGCATGTAGCCGCAACATGCCAAGCCATTTCCAAAGCCGCCCAACCAATCACCGCCCGAAGAACAACGCAACCAAAGCGTAAAATGCCCACCCATAATCCCGCCATGACTCCCATAGCCGCAGACATTTCCCTTTGAAGCAGGTCATGCTCGGTGCTGACGACGCGCTCTGTCTTTCCTTCCTTCCTCGCGGCTACCCACCTATCTGCAAAGGAGAATGCGGGCCAAAATCCATAAAAACCAAAGACGAGCTAGTGACCAGACATGAGAGCTCGACGTACCTATTATCTGACAGACGCGGGGAATCCCAGGGGCAAGAAGGAAGAAGCTGGGGAAATTGGTATTGGTATTGGTATCGATGTTCAATCCACTTCATGATGAGGAATCAGTCAGCAATCGTCTCTCCAATCTTATCGCTTAGTGTACACTCCCCTGGTGACGAATCCTTCTCCTGCGCCGGATTTCAAGATGGCCCGGTGAAGCTTCAATCTAGCCGAGTCCGAACCTGAGCAGAAGATGATGGCAACGAAGATAGATCGAGTAGCTCTACTAACATCAATGCACCAACAAAATCCCCGCTGACCGGACAAGGTCTAGACGCCCAAGCGCTAGCAATGAATGCATGCTATCAAGATCTCATATGCTCATTCCCCATCTCATCCCTCATGACAAAGCCAATCGATTACGGCCTTAAAAACCTCGATATCCATAAAGTCTCAAACACGAATGACCCCCCCACTGCTTCCACCCCACCTCAGCCTTCGAAACCCCCTTCCCACCTCCTTCCCACACCCGATCCCCTCTCGTCCCGCCATCGTCCCCGCTTCGAATCTTCCAACTTCCCTACCCACGACGTATCCCGCGGAGAAGCTGATCGCGCTGAACAAGACCACCACCCCCGCGCTCACAACCCATGTCATGAGCGTAGGCGTGATTTGTTGCTCCCTGCCCGGACTGTTGGCTCGCCTTTTTTTGCTTCTCGAGTCCCGATGACTCCTGTCTTTTGAGGTTGAGGCTTTCCGCTTGCCCTTTTCGTTGCTAGAGAGGGAGTTCGCGGAGGTACGGTGGCGGACAGAGGCACGCGGTGGGAGAGCGGGCGAGGCAGGTTCGCGCGTCATTTCTGATTCGGGCACGAGACGGAGAGCGGAAGGTTCCACACGGTTTGATATTGCCTGAGTGGAATGGCCCTCTCGTTTTGGAAGAGCACGAGCGCAGGAAAGAAGAGTGGAGAGACTAGCACGGAGAGCGGCGTCATGGTCGGTGGTATGTGAGGGGGCTAACATATTGTAAGGTGTATGGCTTGTCCGTGCCCGACTTGGGTAAGAGTGGGTCGCAGGTCGGCGATGGGGTGATGTTCTGTGGGCTGGGAAATAAGACGTTCGCGTTTCCAGTGAGCGGGTATGCCTGGTGTTGTAGGAATGTGGTGGGTGGGAAAAGGCATTCGGTTGAGGAGTAAAGGCTGGCTCGTTGGTCGTGACGCCAAGCGCGGTTGCATTCTCGTCGTCGTCGTCTTCGGCGTTGTTGGAGGATGTGTCTTCGGATGCAGATGTAGTGAGGCCTGGCGGGCTGCTGATGCCTTCGGACGGATTGGGCTCGAGAGCTTCATTGGAGCTAGTCATGATGCGGTCCGACTCGCTTTCACTCTCTTCGTATTCTTCTTGACTACTGCCAGCAACACTTGCGCGACGTACAGGAATGCCGTAGGGTAGAGGTTCGTTGCGACCTAAGCGCCGTCTTCTGCGGCCATGGTTGTCATATTGTACTCGGACGCCAGTCGGGCCAGCATCGTCTGCGGCGGCAGAGGAGAGAGAGGAGGAGGAAGGCTGAGAGGATACTTCGATCCAAGATTCTGTGTAATGATCGAATGAGTATACTGTAGCCATGGTTGCAAGATAAGGGACGCCTCTGATGCAATGGTACTTGGAGAGGAAGGAGAATGTTGAGTCGAGAGAGTTTGCCATGTATCATACCGTCTGACCTTAGTCTCGTGACGCCTGTCAATGATCTCGAGAGTCGAGGGCGTTGTTCCATTTGATCAGTTGAGCGAGGCTCAAGAGTCTCCCGTGCGAGGGCAGTCTGATTGAAAGTCGGTTGCATGATTGGGTGTTTGCTGTCAAGTTTGAATCACAATGCGACAGGCAGCTCGTGCTCAATGTTGTGGTAGGATGTGTTGATGGTCTGTGGTGGGGCTGTGAAATGGGAGTGTGCTAGGGTGCCCGCATGCACACATGGCGCTTTGTTCGTCAGATCATCGAGGACAGAGGAATGCTTCGTCAAAATACAAGCGCTCTCAGTGGCATGGTAATGCAATGTTTATGAGCGCAACAGCCAGCGATTATCATAATAGGTGAGGACTTGAATGACCAAAGAAGCTGGTGTAGAGGACTGAGGATGGCTGATGTTGTCGCAGATGACGCTTCTGGACCCTGACATGGCGGGCTATGTGTGCCTAGTGCTGTCAGCTGAACGAGCTACTCCGGGCTTGTACTGTTGTACCCTGCAGATTATGAATCACTCCATCACGTAATCCATCTCCCTGTTTCAATGTTTGCAAGACAAAAAGCAACTCCAATTCCCACGTCCACCAATTCTTCCAACATCTCAGCCCGTGGACAGCCCGAGGACAGCCCGCTCAAGCCTAAACATCCCCTCGATCAAGTGCTTGGCATCAAGAGACGTTGACGCGACTGCTCGCGCGAGTAAAGATTTCTTTGATGGTAGACTGATGGTACTACATGTAAGAAGACAATTTGACGTCCTTTAACCTGCTTCATACAGACTCCTTGCTAGCAAGACATAAAGTTTTCCATTTTCCTCATAGCCAGAAGCCTCCGTGCTAGAAGTTGAAGTCTTCAGTGTTCAAAGGCGATATAGTTCTTAGACGAGTCTTTCGAAACCGTCTCCGAGTAGGTAGCCTAACTGTAGGCTGTAAACTGGGATCAATGCTCAAAATATCGACTTTACCATGCTACTAGATTACAACAAGACGTTTTCATTGGACGATGGAGATTGATGTGTGTAGCATTTGTATTCCTCCATCTGATCTGAGCCTATCCTCGCACGCATTATCTGAGACATCATTCTGAATGTGTTTTGACAAGTGCAGTTGCATAGAATATCCTAGCCATCTCGCGAACCTGTACCGAATATTGTATGATCCAGCAAGCGTGATTTCCGTAGAAGCGAAGAAAAATGAACTTTTGTAGTCGTGATCGAGACAATGAGATGGCGAGACATGGATGATAAGTCTCAGGAAGAGAAGCATCAAGCACAGCGACAGCGATACTCACCATGAGCTTAGGACAAGTTCACCTTCTTACCTTGGAAGTCACCGAATCCTCCACGGTTGGTCGATCCTCCACGTCCGCCACGGCCACCGCCGCGACCTCCACGATCATTAAACCCTCCACGACCACGTCCTCCACCACGTCCACCTCGGTCATTGCCGCCGCGACCACCACGGAATCCGCCTCCACGTCCACCACGGCCACCGGGAGAATCGTTATTACGAGGTGGGCGAGGGGTAGAGTAGTCAAGGCGAACAGGACGGCCCAGGACTAGAGCACCACTCATCTTGCCAAAAACCTCTTGAGCTTCCTCAATTGAGCCAAATTGAACGTATCCAAAGCCCTTGGGCTTACCAGTGTCCATGTCGGTAGGTAGACGAACGCCGAGAACATTTCCATGCTTTCCGAACTCCTCTCCGACGGTGTCTTCGGTCGCTTCGAAGGCAAGATTGGCAACGAAGATGGTATCGCTAGCAGGGCTCTGGTTGTCTCCAAAAGACTTGGAGCGGTCTTGACGCTGGGCAGGAGTAGCTTTGGGCTTGGAAAAGTCAACATTGATAGCGCGGCCGTCGATCTCAGCTTCGTGCATGGCCTTTTGGGCCTTGACGCCATCGGCGCCGTTCACAAACTCAACGTAGCCAAATCTGCAGCAACATCAGCCTTGATCCAGACCATGACAGCAGAAGAGGTATTACCCTTTAGAACGGCCGGTGTCACGATCAGTGATGACCCGAACGCCAGACAGCTCCCCAAAGCTCTCGAACTCACGTGTGAGCCATTCTTCATCGACGTTGTACGAAAGATGACCAACGAAAAGGTTCCTCTCAGTGGCTTCATCGCCCATGGGCTCGGTCTTGGTCTTCTTAGCTGCAGGTGCTGCTTCAGCTTCGGCCTTGCGCTTCTTAGGAGCTGGAGTAGTGGCCTCCTCGTCATCTTCTTCGCTCTCTTCTTCAGATGAAGAATCAGATGTACCGGACGAAGTGTTGTCGCTGCCAGACTCCTCGTCGGAAGATACCTATGAAGGTCAGTGGCTAGCACAAGAATAGAAGTACAATCAGTTTCGTTGCATACCTCTTTAGAAGCCACCTCCTCGAGCTTGCCATTCAAGACCTTAGCATTAACAGGCCCTTTGCGCTCGCTCTCCTCGTCGCTCTCTTCATCATCTTCACTGCTGTCCCCGTCGCTCTCGGACTCATGTTTCGCACCAGCGACAGCTGCTGGGCCGGATTTAACTGCAGTAGCCTTCTCCATCTCATCGTCAGAAGAAACAGACGATTCGGAAGATCCCGAGTCCTCATCTTCGCTGTCAGCCTTGGGAGCGCCCTTGGCGACTCCATTGATCTTCACGTCGCTAGTCTTCGCGGCCGCTTTGGGCGCAGGCACGTCGGCCTCGGATTCATCGCTACTGGCAGAGCTTGCGCTGGTCTCTTCTTCTTCCTCGCTCTCGCTAGTGCTTGGCTCTGGTGTTGGCTCTTTCTTTGCCTTCTTGGATCTTTTCTCCTCTTTGCCCCCTTTGCCCTCCTTCACGGCGACCTGCTTTGCGATGTCCTTGCTCTTGGCCTTTGAAGTCTGAGACGGTTTAGTGACAGCGCCATGTTTGACTGATGAAAGCGATTTGACCTGTGCGTCCTTGTTGGACTGGCTGACCTTCCCAGGGCCAGCCGCTGCGGACTTTGTTTTTGACATTGCGAAAATTCTCTACTTCTTTGGTGGTCAAGGAACGCGTTAGCATTAGTCATATCGGAAGGACGAACGAGTAAAACATTCACAGAGATGATAAAGTGCAAGAAGAATGATGGATCATTGCTTACTTGATCGGAGTAGATGGTTATGCGATTTGCCCTCGGTGTCAACGACCCTCAGATTCAAGTGCTCAAATTTGATTGTGTGCGGCAACCCTCTGATATGCAGAATTTGACAAACCCACAGTGCGTTACTTCGTGTAGAAGTACTTGTATATGTATGGATATTCAAGGTCACAGTATCATCAACGGTCTGGATAAAGCTCACGAACCCACGAGCCCACTGGTCGCAGTCTAGAAGAACCCACAGAGTCCACTGATTGATCCCACTGATTTGTGTGCAGCGAACTGTAGCAAGTATTACTGTATCTGTACCTGTAGAATGTATGGAGTGAGAAGCCCTCGTGTGATATTGGAAGATATTGTATGAGGTAGGTTGAGAAAGGTTGGAAGAAATTTTCGAAGCTTATCAAGAAATTTTTCGTGGGTGGGGAACTTTGTGACCCGCCCACACTAGCCTTCAGCCCTACCCCAGACACCCACCCTGCCACCTTGCGCTAATACCCAAGTGGGCACAATAAGGACACTTTAGGGACATTGCCTAGCTCTTGCGATGATAGAAGCGGCTCAGGTAGAATCTGTGTGTAAGCCGCAACACTTGAGGAATGGACTGGAACGAATTCATGGACTGTGAAGGCGAACATACTCAACTTCAATGATATTTTTTGTAATTGATTCGTTATCGTCAAAATGCGTAAACACTTGTGCGTATCTCTCATAGCCTCTGGCATGGACAGCGACAAGCTTTCGCAGCGAAGAGGGACTACTAAAGCCCAAGCCCTGACTGAAATTACTTCAAGAAACTACACATGTTGGCCGTTTGGCGTACCCAAAAAAGCTCAAGAGCTCTGCCTTGTCATGACAACGCTCTACATGCTCTATCATCCTTCCTCGGCTGTATCCTATCCCATCGTCGCAGACGTCGCACACATAATTGGTGCACCCTTTTCCATGCCTATGAAAGTACGCCAGGAAGGTCATGTGCTCAATCCGTTCACCGTCGCGCGTGCAGGGCCAAAAGTCAGGCTTGCCGCCATGCACTTTGGTCGAGAAAGATGTGCGCCAGCCGCATGGGAAAGAAACATCCCACGAGTGTTCATTGGAACCCATGTCGTTTTCGGAGTCGTGGTCGACGTAGGTGCCGTAGGCACGGTCGCGGCAGTATTGGCGCTCGAGGGAGGACATGGTCGTTGTTTTGGCTGCTTAATGCTGCGGAGATTCAGGTGGATAGATGAGCTTGAAGCGAGAGAGAGGAGATAGACTTGTAGAAGCAGCAGGATAATGACGGGTGGCCTGAACTGGATGCCTGTGTGGGCGTGTCTTGGGCTCCGGAGCACAGCAGTCAAAAGGCGTATCGGCCTCTCTAGTACCTTCGTGAGAATGCTTGATGTTAATTGTTGGGAGAGCTGAGGTGACAAGGCTACCTTCATTTAGGTAGGTTGGAGTCCAGAAAGCAGCGCGGTAGATGCGTAAAACGGCCATGCCCGATTCGATTTTTGCCTCAGCCCTACACCATCGGAAAACGCGTTGACCTCGACCGCGGCCTGTTCGTTTCCTCGAGGTTCGAGTCAATTGTTGGCAGATATTCCGAATCTCCGCGGCTTTGGGGGAGATATCGACCATGCCAGCCCCTTCCTCCTCATACAAGGCTAGGAAGAAGAAGAATGGAGATTCTCCGCCCACAAAGTCGAGCAATGAGCTTGCGAGATCGGGCAAGCAAGCAGGCGCCCAAAGTCCCGCGTTTCCATTGGTCGCATTCCTCTGGCCGACAAGAAAGAACACCTCACAATGGGTGATACTGCCATTGGTCTTGATGATCGTTGGCTTGTTCCGATGGTGCACAGGACTGTGGGGCTACTCGGGTACTGCTCTTCCCTCCAATTGCAAGTCTTTGGCTCACCTTTGCTAGGCTTCCAGACCCCCCCGATGCACGGTGACTACGAAGCCCAGAGGCATTGGATGGAAATTACTACACAATTGCCGGTGTCGGAGTGGTACTTCTACGATCTCCAGTATTGGGGCCTAGATTACCCACCTTTAACTGCGTACCACAGCTGGCTTCTTGGAAAGATGTGAGGACTATAGATAGTGCGAGCTACGCATTGCTGATTGCGGTGTCAGTGGTTCTCTGTTCAGCCCATCCTGGTTCGCCCTCTACAGCTCTCGTGGCCTTGAAGAACAACTTCTCAAGGTATACATGCGCGCCACAGTTATTGCATCCGAGTATCTTGTATACATACCAGCAGCAATCGTATTCAATCGAAAGCTGGCTCAACAGCGAGGCGTCGGCAGATGGGAGAGCTGGATAGCTCTGACGGCCATACTAATGCAGCCTGCCACCATCTTGATTGACCATGGACACTTCCAGTATAACACCGTCATGCTCGGGTCCGTGGTGGCCAGTATGTCAAGTTTGCTCTCAGATCGCTACTTGTGGGCTTGTGTCTTCTTCGTCTCTGCCTTATGTTTCAAGCAGATGGCGCTATACTACGCTCCAGCAATATTTGCCTACCTCATCGGCGTCTGTGTCCTGCCCAAATTACAAATTGGCCGCTTCATGGGGATAGCCGTCATCACTACAATTTCATTCGCCCTGATATTCGCGCCTTTACTCCTTGGCTCCCTCTACGATAATTACAGGGGGGTCTCGCCACCTCTCGACATTAAGGATAGACAGATTAACCCCCTCTTCTCGCAAATCTTGCCGTACATCGGCTCCAACTCCTACCTTTACTCAGGTCTCTTACAATTTACACAAGTTATCTGCCGTATCTTTCCTTTTGCCCGTGGCCTCTTCGAGGACAAGGTCGCCAATGTCTGGTGCGCCATTCATACAATTCACAAACTCAACACATACCCCATCCCGCTCTTACAGCGCGTCTCGCTACTCTCAACTATCGTTGCCATACTGCCTGCCTGCATGACAATATCTACCTCCCCGAAAAAGGAGCTAATGCCATGGGCTTTCGCTAGCTGCGCGTGGGGCTTCTTCTTGTGTTCGTTTCAGGTACATGAGAAAAGCGTGCTACTGCCTCTGCTGCCGATGACGATGATGCTTGGTGGAGATGGTGGTCTGGGTGTGGAGATTAGAGCATGGGTCGGATGGGCGAATTTGCTTGCTGTGTGGACTCTTTTCCCGTTGCTGAAGAGGGTTGAGTTGAGAGTCCCCTACTTCGTGCTCACACTATTGTGGGCGTATTTGATGGGATTACCGCCCACCAGCCTAGACCTCTACGTTGGGAAACACGCCAGGAAGAGCGGTATCCGTATATCGACAAGCGCTATGCACCTCGGCTTCTATGCAATCATGATTGGGTGGCACCTTGCCGAGGCTTTCATCGAAACCCCCAAAGGAAAGCCGGATCTTTGGGTCGTGCTCAATGTGATGGTCGGAGCGGCAGGCTTTGGCATATGCTATCTATGGTGCACGTGGCAGCTTTTGCTGCGAAGCGGCATCCTGCAGGAGTGGTTTGACTTTCGAACGAAGATGAGCAAAGAGGCAGAGAAGGAGAAGGAGAAGCGTGCGGCGACTCCTGCACCGAATGGAAGCAAGGCGAAAAGTTTGAGAGGTGGCAAAACGCAGAAAAGGTTGTGATTGTGGTCGGAGGGCGGCGTACACATTTTTCAAGATACCCATATACCGTACAGCTGTTCCGTCACAATCCATGTATGTAGTGTCACAAAATCTCCAAACCAGAGAAGAGATCTTCACCCCCTCTCATGCAGTCCATCGACACCATCAATGCAACGCCGGTGCCATGCTTTTGGCCCCCTTATTCCTCATGCATGCATATCATATCATACACCCTCCTCTCCTCTCCCCGCCCAATCTCCCCTCCACCCCGTGCTTAACCTTGCCCCACCCCACTCACGCAATCTCAAACCCGAACCCCTTCATGCAACTCCGATACCTCTCCACCGTACTCTGGCACGCCTCTTGCGGGTTCGCGCTCCGGCTGAAGAGCATGCATTCGTCGCGCTGGGCCTTTTCGTCTTTGCAGACGCAGCAGGGCTGTGTCGGTCAGCGCTTTGTCGTTCACTAGGAAAATGGGGTGGGTATCGGCGGTGGGGAGGGGAGGACGTACTTTTACTTTGGGGGCTGCGTCGGCGGAGGGTTTGAGCGGGGTGGATGGGTTGGAGGCGGCTGGGGTGAGAGTGTTAGTGGGGGGTAAGGGAAAGGGGAGGGGATGGGGAGATGGGGGGATGGGGGGATGTACTTGCTGAGGAGGGGGAGGGGGAGAAGGCGGTGGACATGGTGGGTGGTGGGTGGGATGGAGGGAT
>JAEUBB010000012.1:220295-244904 GCA_018257885.1 Parmelia sp. 050094 | reverse complement strand
CGGCGCTTAGAACCCCCTGACTTCCCCGACCACCACCGCACCCTGACCCTGCGCCCCCGCCACCCGGACCGCGCCAAAAGCGCCCTCGCCTACGACACCAACCTCCGCAGCAGCAGCCTCATCTACTACCCACCGCAGCAGCGCCCCGCCGCCCCCACGTATCTCGGCGACGCCTTCGCTGGCGGCCTCGAGGATCTCCCCCGCCGCGCCGACGTCTTCGAGGTGCCGCTTGCCTATGCGTCGGACCTCGAGGGCGCGCGCGGCCGGTCGTCGGCGCAGACGAGTCGGCCGAGTTCGCGCGGGTCTGCTGCTGACTATGTGTATGGGGAGTACGAGGACGACGAGGAGCGGGAGCGGAAGCGGTTCCTGGGGACGGAGCTCTATGGCTATGTGATGGCGATGCGGCTCAGGGAGCGCCTGGTGGACGTGCGGCAGATGTTGAGTCTGTATCGGGATTTCGACCACGTGAGTGGAGGTGAGTGCTGCTGTTCTCTGGTTTTTGATTTTCTTGCCTCCTTATGAAGCGGTTGTTGTGGAGGCCGAGGAGGTGTGCGGCTAGAAAACCAGCAGTGACACGTTTGCCAGGTACCTTCGTCATTGATACGCAAAAGGACTTTATGGAGATGATCCGCCAGGCGATCGAAGCGACGAGGGAAGTGGAGAAACCGTTGCGCAGGTGGGCCGAGTCGGGCAAGGGCAGGACGGAAAGGGGATACTACACCCACAAGCTCCTCGAGACGGCGTCCGAAGTCATCCGATTGTGGCAGAAGCGCTTCGACTGGATCCGTGGCCGCTCCGACGAGCTGCTCTACGCGCTCGGCGACAAGGGCGTCGACAAGCGGTCGGCGTACGGCACGCGGAGGGAGAAGTGCATGTCTTCTGTTGAGGAGACGTCGATGCTTCTCAAGCCGAGGGAGATGGATGAGATTATGGAAGGGGTGCAGGAGTTGGGGGATCGGTTGAAGGGGGATTGGAGGCGTAACGGACAGATGGCGCCGGATGATATGATCAGGCGGAAAGGGTTGAAATGGGGGACCTTGGCGGGAAGGAGTCTGTAGCTACCGTTGCTGTCGCTCCGTTCAGTCTCGTGTACGTCTTTGGTTGTCTTTGATTTTTTGCATTTTGAAGTTGAAATGTTTCTGGTCAATTCCATTCATCAACCTGGTCGAAAAGTAGTCCACAAGCAGAGCTCTTGATAGTTGCACAACTACAAACCCGTCATCCATAATATACTTGCGGCTCCGTCTACAGTCCTTACCAAATAAAGAGGTACTTGTAAGCCGATGCGAGCGAGGACCGCGACAGGGTTCAGGCTTTCATTTCGAGAATCTAGCCACAGCGAGTCTCAATCATTCTTTCCCTACGCAGTGATACTAGGGAGCGAAATCCATCATCGAGAAACCTAAGATTTGGCAAACAGTCCTCAGATAAGCCCAGTAGTCATGTCATAATGACGACAGGGGGGCTCAGAACCTGCATCATTATGGAAGAATCTGCCTTTCTGCCTCCACCAAAGTGGAATACTTAGCCATTTTGTTACCATACGATATGATGGCTTCAGGCTTGCAGTCGCTGTTTTAGTAGATTCAATTCAATAGGCTACCGTAAAATGGGAGACACTCATCAATCAGAGCCTCCCTAAAATGATGTGATCAGCATCTCAAGAATAGGGAAGGAAAAGATATCAACATCGACGAACCGGCAAGTATAGAAGAAATAGTATCAAGAGCAGAGTGCCTGGCGCACATGATACTTTGCCCAACGCATCCAAATGGATCAATGATTGAGGAATTTAAGGAAACTTTTGTGATATCGTGCAAGTTGGCTGCAGAGCTAGACATCAATGAGATGCAACGATGACATTTTGGGGAGGAGTCACGGGAGAAGGGGGGACGGAGATCATGAGAGGGGAGGAACCTGCGCTGTTGACCGATTCCCACCCCTCAAATTCGTAAGCTTTTGGTTTTATAGTTGTTCGACAACCAATGGAAACTACTTTCCAACATTCGTAAATCTTAGGTATGGTTTGACCTCCCGAACCTCCCCAAATTTCTTGCGTGCATCCTGTGTAGACACTGTGGGTGGCACTATGACGTCGTCACCCGGTATCCAGTCAATAGGGGTCGTGACGCCCTTTCCATCGCCAGTTTGCAAAGAGTCGATCACCCGTAGGACTTCACTTGTATTCCTGCCCGTGCTAGCCGGATACATCATTGTCAACCTAATCTTCTTCTGGGGATCGATGACGAAGACGCTCCTTATAGTGAAGGCGATCCCCTTGTCGTCCTTGTTGGTCACATCTTGGGCGTCGACCATGTCGTATGTGTATGCTATTTTTCTGTCGGCGTCTGCGATGATGGGGAATTGCAGGTCGGTCTTGGAGGTCTCATTGATGTCGGCTATCCAGCGGCCGTGGGATGAGAGGTCGTTGGCCGAAAGTCCAATCATCTTTACGCCCCTTCTGTCAAACTCTGGCTTCAGCTTTGCAAAGGCTCCAAGTTCTGTGGTGCAGACTGGGGTGAAATCTGCAGGGTGGGAAAAGAGGATGGCCCATTTGCCAGAAAGCCACTGGTGGAAATCAATGTCACCCTGTGTGGTTTTGGCGGAAAAGTTGGGGGCAATGCTGCCAAGTCGTAATCGAGGTTGCTCCTCTGTGGCGGTTGCCAGT
The DNA here is from genome assembly GCA_018257885.1 of Parmelia sp. 050094. Lineage (NCBI taxonomy): Eukaryota > Fungi > Ascomycota > Lecanoromycetes > Lecanorales > Parmeliaceae > Parmelia > Parmelia sp. 050094. The sequence goes on along the minus strand of JAEUBB010000012.1, from coordinate 242,236 downwards.
CGTCGGGCGAGGAAGAGGGAGGTGGAGGGACGAGAGGAGCTGATAGAAGAGCTCAGGGCCTTCCAAGACGATGGAGCTGAACGTGTGAAGAAAGAGGCCATCGTGGGAAGGTATGCTGCACAGTATTCGAGGTGGGCAAGAAGAGGTTGAAAGCTCTGAACATGCCAAGACTTTTCTCGGATAATATTACTCTAGTAAGAGCGAAAGATCGGGTAAGTTACCTGGACACGCCTAAATATAGGGCCACCGCCCCGAAGCCGCCTCCATAAGACACCCTTAAAGCTTCCTGCTATAAGGTCGTTATCCGAAAGCGCTTCTTAATATGTCCAGGACTTTCGGTACATACCTCCGTACTTTGTTCTAGCTAAATAATCAATCCTCTTCTATCTACAAAAAACTTTCCATCTCATCTCAGTCACGATTAGGTCGCCGAGATCTAAGGACTCATTTAGTAACTGATATCCGAACGTTATAGAGGTTTCAACATTTGCTGATAACTATCTCATAATCTCATGCATTCTTGGTAGCCCAAACCATTGCAACCGGTGTTTCAGTTTTGACTCTCTTGCCTTCCAAAGCAAGTTCCAGTTCATCCCACAGATCTCCAATTTCCGACTCCGGGATGAGCGGCACCCATGTTGCAAGATAACCCTTGAACCAATCGATCCCTTGCTCATTCATCCAATCTGCGTCATTCTCCACCCACATCTTCTCCTCTGTCGCTTTGACTCTACTTTCGCGTACCCGATCGTTGATGAGAAAAGTCTCAGTACTTCCATGAGCGTTGATGTATATCCGTTTGGTAGCGTTCTATTCCCCTTCAGGAAACCCCAAATGATCAAAACCGGTATTGATTATCATAAAAGCATGATCAAGCGACTCGCTTCGGCCCCGCTCAGAGTACGCATCCCAAATCGCCTTCCAGGCGCTTTTTGCCCGGTCATTGCCGGCAATCAGTGGAACTGTATAGTAGGTAATTGCGAGCGTGCCACCGGCTTTGAGTTCCCTGCCAAGTTCTTTGATCGCAGCATCAGTGTCCGTCCAAGGAATTCATTCACACACGGCGACCAAGTCCACCGTTGCGGGCTTCACGGGGCTCTTTACGGCGCCTTGCTGCAAGAAATGAAATTTGGAATCGGGGGTGGATAATTCCTCCACGAGAGTCTTTTGAGCGAGTGTGACGTAGCCATCGTTGGGATCGGAGACAATCACGCTGTCGAAGCGAGGGACGAGACTTGAAGAGACTATCCCGCAGCCAGCGCCGATTTCGTGGGCTACGGACCAAGCTGCTCTCGACTTCTGAGAATAGTAGTCATAGATGCGGTGGAAGAACGAAGCTGGATGATGGGGGCGGTAGGCGAAGTAGTTGGAGCAATTGGCGCCCTGGTTGACAGAGAAATCTATTTCTTTGACTGGAATTGTAGTCTCTGTGTTTGAGACAGGTGTAATAGACATTTTCGGGATGCTGGGTGAGGTGGTGGAATGCTTTGAGAAAGATCCCAGGTTTATGGTCCCGAGCTGTTGCTCCGATGCCCGTATAAACTATCGTCAATTGAGTTAACTGCGATATGATTTGGCTGCTACGTACAAGATATGATACTCTATAAGGAGTAAGCCATGCTTACTCTTCGATCATGTTCATTGATCGGACTATTACTGCCATTTTGGGTAATTGAATTCCGGCAGATCCCATACTTCTCACAAGGTGGCACGATTGGGAAATATGACCGTTTGAGCGGTCACTGCGGCATATCCCTAACTATTGAATAGTTTGAAAAGAAAGCCGGTCGACCTCCTAAATGGAGGATGCCATACCTTCCTATGGATCCTGTCGACTTGGGTCGGAAAACATGAGGCTATCATCTGCGTGGTCAAAGCCTATGTGAATGATATAGGCCTCGAATTTACTCACCAAATGATCGACAACCTTTTCCGGACTCAATACATGCTCTCCAACCCTGCCGAGCTGGAGCTTCCGAGTTGCAATGTCCTTGGAAGTAAAGCTCAAGTTGCAGCGTCTGATGATGAACCTCACATTTCCGCACATGGAGACACAACCGTATACCTGCAAGCTAGCATTGCGATCAGTTGTATTAGGTATGACGTTTGTGGATCCAGGCAGGATGTATTGGGCAGTATCATGAAGGCTGTTAGAATATTTGGATTTGGATTACAATTACTTGATCATGAAGCGAAGCTCCTCAGGAGAACGGAGGGCTTAGGTGCCTCCAGAAGGACCGCGAGCTTCGTCAAATTGATTTCCGAAGATATATGCACATCATGGGGCGTGGGTATCCACAAGGATCCTGTATGAGCGTCATTCCAAGCGGTGAGTAGCAGTGGCACGTATAGCTGAGCTGAAACAACAAATGAATCCAGGTCTTGAGCACAGCGAAGAAATTGAACATGGGAGAAACAGCCAACGATGGCCCATGCAGGAGAGTTTATTCAACCGATTTGTGAAGTCCAAGGTGAAGTTGTTATGTGGATTAGTAGGTCAAGGTCAGGACCAAGATCATAGTCTTATGATGCTCCCTCCGGGCATGCTCGGGCGCGGAAGATACATCAGACTTGTGTAGGATCACATAGAGATATACGTGGCACGATCGGAGTAATGCGCATCCTAATGTTACTTTTACGAAAAGTGGATAAAAGACAGTCGATTTCCAGTTTAAGGTGGCGTATTCCTTTTAAGATTGTTGTATTCCTAGTAACACTGCTCATAGATTTACCTTGCACATTCTGACGAGCTCTAGAGACAACGCGTCCTTCTGTGTATGTTTGCGCAGACACTTGACCATGTGGCTTTGTGGCAGTCCCGGTGGCATAAACTCTAATCAAAGCAAACCATAATTCGCCTTGGAAATGTTCTAGTCGGGTCTCAAGATCGATTGCATGACACAACGTTCAGTCAAGTATTTCATTAAAGGTCAGGCCTTAAGGAGCTTCGTTACCTTGTACCAACTTACTAGCGATAGCCCGGAGTTCCGTCTTTACAATCTGCCCGGTAGCATTCACGGGGAACTTTAGGAACTTCTGCTTCTTTTCCTATCCAGAAAACTTATTCGGGGGTTTTATGAGGGCCAATTCGGTTTCTCAACCAGATTTCGGAACCTTGTTTTGCGCTTCGAGTTTCTGATCTAGAAGTTTTTGCGCGTTGGATGAAGGCGCCCATTTTCTCTCCCCTACAAGGTACTAAGATGGTTGCCGTCCTCGCCCTGAGGTAGGTCTTCAAGGTCATGGTCTCTATTTAGTCGTCGATTTGGTCCTCGAAATGGTTGTTGAATTAGTCGTCGGAAACGCGTTTCGAGATAGCCTTCCAGCTGCGAAAGTCATTTCATTAGTAGTTATTTCCCGGAATAGCGATTGATTTCAACTCACTGAATTGCTCCATTTGAAGGTAACCCAGATGGCAAAGGTTACGAGGGTAGTGAGCGTGGCCAAGGCTAGATACCACCACCATGCAGGATTGTTTTTAAGTATATCGATGTTCATACCGAAAAGGCTCTAGATGCATAATTAGATTTTTTTCGCTTGAGGCTTTTGGTTGGTCTTACTGCAATGAATAATAGCGGGAGGAAGATAAACTTTTCATGTCAGTCTAGTTGCAAAGCACTTGGATGTGGAGAGACTATACCGTAATCCAGCTAAGGCGTTTCATGCTTCTATTTGTCGACGTTGACTTTTGCGCTTCTGCAATGGATGTCAAGTTGAATTCCTATCCCTTCTGTAAGGTCAATATGTTTGTAGATGGACTAGAAGTAGTAATACCAATTGGATCATGCTCTGAGATGATTCAGCAAGATTCTTTAGCTGCTTTTCAGCTGAAGACTGCAATTCATTGCTTTCACGCTTGAATTCTTGCATTTTATGTTTGACTTCGTCGAGAGATGATTCGTGTACTACCCTTGAAGATTCACTGAGGTACCAGTCGTGAAATGATAGCAACGTTTGTATTTGTTTTCCAAGGTTGTCTTTGAAAATATCTAGAATTTGGGCGTCGATCAAAAGGAGCTGGATCACACTCGAATCTGCACCGTTCGATCTTAAGATTCTTGCGCGCTACGAGAAATTAGCTTTGCCTCAACTTTAGACATAGACCTCGTACCATGTGTGACAGTCGTTTCTGGAATTCTCTGAAATTATGTTCCCATATCTTTTGGACTTTTCGTATAAGGGGAACAAAAAGATCCGTTGTATATTTAGGAAATTCGGCATATTCTGAAGTACTAAAGAAAATTTGAGATTGCAATACAGGATTTTGAATATCTGACTTGAGTTCCTGTGGATTAGACTTCATCATGACCCATAGAACTCCTTGCCTGCTTTCATGCTCCAAAAGGAAACCCTCTGCAAGTTGGGTTCTATTCGGCCAATGCTTCATATTTTCTGGTAAGGCATAGCAGGTAAGAAGCAGTATACATTCTAAAAAGCCTTCGCAGCATCAGTAAGCGGTCTATATAGTCGTCTAAATAGTTACCCAGAGCCATAGATTTGAGACTTACACTCTTGCGCCAATGTTTGACGAACAATGTCTTGGCTTGGAGCTGAGTTCCTCCGAACCTTCCAGTGCGGTTCTGATTTGCACCACCAGCGGCAAAATAAACCGAAGCCAATTTTAGGATGCAGCTTAGAAGCATCTTCAAGAATGCTTCTTGGTATTAGTACGGAAGAAAACTTTACATGGTCAGGCTCAAAAGGACTTACAACATTCGTTTTGCATTCCGATCTTGCCGCATGAAGTGCGTGGTACGTGCTAGTACTGAAGTCTTCTCCGAATAGAGCGGGTATGACATATTATCGAGTTCATCGAATGAACTCTCGTCTCTGAAAGCGAGTTGATTTGATTCACTTCTGATTATCTCAAGGATGCAATGACTAGTGATGCCAGAGCAACGTCGCAGGTCAGAAGCAGTAATTGAGGATAAGCCGACTGTGGTTTTTGGATAAAGTAAAGGCACCATTTCGCGACTCTGATGGCGTATAGCCAATTGCAATGGAGTGGTGCCGCTAAGATCTTCCACGTTGGGTGAAGCCCCTTGCTCAAGGAGATATCCAACCATAGCAACGTGTCCTTCATCAGCTGCAGTGTGGAGAGGTGTTAGACCAGATTCATCTTGTGTGTTCAAATGAACATGTGCACCTGCACCACACAAAGTTTCCAGAGTAGCAAGATTGCCAGATATCACACCGACATGAAGTAGAGAGCGCCGATCCGCTATTCTTGGCTGTATGGTGACGTCTGCACCGCAACTAAGTAGCAACTCGATTATGTTGAGCTCCCCGCGTGCAGCCGCAGCTTGAAGAGCATTGCCATAGAGTCCACCCTGAACATTAACATCTGCTTCATATTCAAGCAACAGGTTCACTACTTTCTGAGATCCACATACAGCCGCGGCATAGAGAGCACTGCCGTATGATCCACCTTGAGCATTAACATCCGCTCCATGTTCAAGCAACAGTTTCACCATCTCCTGATCTCCGTTTGTAGCCGCGGCATTAAAAGCACTGCCAAAGTATCCACCTTGAACGTTAACATCTGCTCCACGTTCAAGTAACAAGTTCACTATCTCTGGATATTCTTTTGCTACCGCTGCTTGAAGAGCAGTGCCACAATATCCACCTGGAAGGTTTATATCTGCTCCACGTTCAAGTAGTAGTTCCACTATTTCCTGACGTCCTCGTTCTGCTGCTGCATGGAGAGCACTGCCGTCTTGGACATTAATAGCTGCTCCACGTTCAAGTAGAAAGTTCACCGTCTCCAATTTTCCCTGTTTAGCCGCGGCTTGAAGAGCATTACAGTGATATTTTGCATTTTGAGCGTTTACATCGAAACCCTGATCAAGCAGCTTCTTAATTTGAGCAGTGTCTCCACGCCATGCAGATGATACTAAGCTCATCTCTCACTGGCTATGAGATGATTTCGCAAAATGATACTAGGCGTGTAGCCTCAAATTCGATGAGAATCTATCGCGAAGGATGAATGTTGATACTATTGAGCAAAGTGGAATGTGTTGAGCGACCGGATTCAGCCTCGCCAAAGCGGAGGAAAAACCTGATTATGCGGGACGCTCTTTTGGGAAGATTATTAAGCAGGATGGTTCACAGCCTTCTCCCGGCCGTTGCCTTGCCACTCACCTATCTTTGGGAGATTTCAATATCAACAATCTTCTGTCGACTACGCTACCACAACAACTAACGACTCAATGGCCTTGAAACTTGAACGTCATATACATTGAATACAAAGCTCTGCACCGAAAGTCACGAACGAGCCCTAATTGGTTTCGGATAACAGCCCCAATCTTGCTTGGTGGGTCCCTATCCGAGAAGTCTTGGCGTTTCAGGACTTTCGGTGCAGACCGCGGTACGTAGAACCGACTCAGACATAGGTCTTGCACCCCCACGGACTCTCGAATACTTTGGTACGCCACTCGCCAATGTTGGTGGTAAAGAGAAAGTTCGGCTGTTGGAAGCCAATCAAAGCAGTGGTAAGCGACTAGCATGCGGGTGATGGGCGTCGTTACCGTGTACCCCCTGTCCCGATTTTTATGGTGCCTTAGGCTAAACCAATACAACATGGGGTGACGGGATACCTTATCTTTTCTCCCCTGAGTCTGACCTTCACCTGCGTTCCTTGTGCAAAATTCATCGCCATAATAATGACAGCACTATAATTTCAGCATGGCATTATTCCTTCTGATATCTTAAGTAAAATCATTGTCAGAATGGTTGTGAATGAGAAAAGAATAATATGTAGCCTCAGAGTATAAGGCTGTCCGGGTGATCAAGCACTTTACTCGTGCTTTGCCCGAGCTAGATCTCGATTCCCGAAAGGCTTATCCCCGCTCTAATCCGCTACGCAGATGAGCGCTTCGTACTGCGTAAATAGCATATTCTCAACTTGTCTTTTGGTTTATGTGCCATATAGAACATGCTCATGAGCTTCACTCCAGTATAACTGCCTACCATGAAAATGAAGGCGTTAGATGTTGTCGATGATTGAGCGCAACATGCCGCTGTTGACGCTGTTGAGATATACATCCCACACCAGTTTCTCCTGGAACTTTCCGCGTGTAATTCGCAAAGTACCCACTTTTCCAAGATTGACATCAAGTCCACTCACACGATCCCCTTTAAGAGCCCACAGGCCCGAGTGCTGCCTTAGCTCGGATGCAACCCCATTGCGCACTTCACTCCACGCCATGGTATCAAAAGGGCTTCGCTCGTGTGTCCCCGGAAACTGCGCCAGCTCCTCCTTTGTCCATTGGGCTTTTTGCCTGTCAAGGCCGTAGTTCAACGTACCATTTCTGTCCATAATATGCGTTTTTTCGGTCAGTCCGCCTGACGTGGCGATGAAGCAGACTGGATTGTACTCGAAGTCGAAACCTAGCTTGATGACTTTGATCCTGCGGTCTTGTTTGCTGATGTCGAGTAAACCTACTGTACCGTATCCTCCCGCCTTCATAGACATGATGCATTCCTGCGGGTCCCAGCTGGGTGCGGAGACTATGAAGCGCTCTTTGCCCGAATAGTCCCGCTCGAGGAGTTCACGCGTCGCAATGTGGAAACCGTTGATGCGATCCTTGTAGTTGTTTGCGCTGATCTCCGTGCAATGTTGCCGCACGTTGATTTCAATCTGTTCGACTGGTCGCGGAGGACGTGAGACCGAGCCCGGGGGCTCCCAGAATGAGGCCTTCAATTGCATGAATGTTTTTCCTTCGTGTTTGACTCGGGCATATTGATCGTCTTCGTACAGTCTCCTCAAGAACATTCCCAGGCGGTATTCGTCAATCGGACCAGCATCTGCGGGCAATAATCCATCAGCACAATCCAAACGAACAATATATGTGTCGGTTGTGAAATGGGTTGCCATAAGTTTGATTGAGAGCCCGCGGTTTGTGAACGAATAAGAAGAGCGGCCTTTGCGTGAGGTCATGGTCTTGACATGTTGACAATTAGCAAAGGCTTTCGGACTATCAGCAAGCAGACCGGGCTGTTCATCGCGATGTACGGGCCAAGCGAAGATAGTATGGTCGTCGGAATATTTGATGATCTGTTCTTGAAGGCGAAGGAACGCTTTTTTCCTCTCTCCATAGAGCAGCGGCATGTTCACATCGAATATTCCTAGCAGACAATAGGCAGCATCTTCGACGTACGTTGTTTCTCTTCCTGATGCCCAGGACATTCGTTGTGCGATTGAACGCCTGGATAAAGGATCTCCGTTTAGGATGTCCTCATCTATACCAGTTCTCAAGGTGAGGAGACGACTCAATGTTTGCTTTGTGCCCAGAAATTCCCACTGTTGATCATAGAAGACGACAATTTTGGGAGCGATGAGCTCTTGCAGAGTCCAACCGCGAGTGAACCACAAGCTTGACTCAATCTGTTGCTCCACATCATTTGCATGCACGTCTGAAAGAAAGGCGTAACAGATAACTGAAGCCTGATACCACCGGTACATTGAGTTAATAGCTTCAGATAATTCGGAACTGCTTTCCTTGTTGATCTAACAAGTATCCACCCATACATAGTTGTAGCCGTCATTCCGGGCTTGCTCACAAGAACTTTGGATTTTTATAAAACCCTTCATCTTAGATGCTACTTTGAGATCTTGCATGTCTTGAAAGCTGACCTCCTCTTTCTCCCATCTGTGTGAGAGGATAGCATACTCCTTCTTTTTGTCGTCAACAACCTCCTCCGTCTTGTTGTCGTCGAAAACCTCCTCCAACTCGAGGGAAAACACATTGATCAAGCGCATGGCGAGCCTTTATCCTTGAGACTCCACGCGGTCGAAATACCGTACTACACTCCTCGTTCAGTAAGCTGATTGATTGATTGATTGATTGATTGATTGATTATTTCATACCGGACATCATATGAATTACCCCGCAGAGGGCTTCACAGGCGACAAAGGCCCAGCCGGATGCATGGCCACCCCGGGATCCCCAGCTCGTTTAGTAAGCTAAGTATAGAGGTCGATCCCTCGATGGCAGCCTAGGGCGCAGACGAAAACAAAAAAAAGGCAACGCTACCCGGTACAGTGGCCCCACCAACCTAGGTCAGCCGTCATCGGGAGCAACCCTCCTTGGCTTGCGGGTGACAAGAAAACCTGCACACTCTGAAAGCTAATCTACCATACAACATACACATAAAGTACCGACGACAGAACCCAACAAGGATATTTCTTTCGTGAGACAGGAGAGGTGCTAGCACAGCAATAGATCTCACTGCACACAGAGTACATTTATTTTATATGTCTCGGCATGTCTTGGCGACTCACGACATACATACCACGGTACCCCCACGGACTCTCCATTACTTATTTACACCACTCGCCAATGTTTGTGGTACGTAAAGTGAAGCTTTGGCTGCTGAAAAGCCAATCAAAACAGTGGTCAGCGGTCGGCACGCGGGTGACAGGCCTAAGGCGTCGTTATGCCCCCTGTCCCGTAAGCTGAACCCGTGGGGAGACGGAATACCTTATCTTTTCTCCCCTTACCTTTACCAGTACCTTGTTCGTAACTCACCATAAGAATGATAATACCATTTCAACATGGCATTATTCCTTCAGATTTAAAAGTCAGATTCATCTCATCATTGAGATGAATTGGATACTCGCAAAAATGTCAGAGTAATTGCAATTGAGAAAAAAATAATATGTAGCCTCATAAGGCTGTTCGGGTGATCAAGTAGGTTTGCCCGAGCTACATCTCGATTCCCGAAAGGCTTGCTTGAGGATGCCGCATCTCGCAATAGATATAGGCCTAGACGCAATATGATTGACTCAGTCCCTACGTGCAACGCGTCTACTGACCAACTGAATCCCCTTCAACGATACCAATGAACAATGGAGCGACAGATTCCGGTGCATGCCTTATCTAGGCTCCCAGCGAGCTATGTTCAGCCAACGCCTCGCGCTCCTGCCACGGCAATAGTGTACTCGCCTAAGCATGTCAGATCAATGGTGCGTAGATGGAGATTACCTCTGTAGTATGGGGTCTGCTAGGTATGTGGACTCCGCATACGTACATATCGTCGATGCAACGTCCAATGCCCCCACACCACAGCCATTCTCCAATCCCTCTGCTCTTTCTTCAACGCCTGTTCGCCCCATTTGCAGCTAATGTTTGTCTTTGCTCCAAATGTTGTCACGCACCATGAAAATGTATCCGGGTTTTGATAGAATCAACACTGCGTTTGTGGCGAATTCTCAGCGTCACAAAAAAGTCATAAAGCCCTTATTGATCATTGCTCTTTGCGCGATACTCGCTCTATGCGTGCGTCTTCAACGTGATCGTCTCTTTTCCTCGCCGTCATTACCATCATCACCCTCAAAATCGGGTCCTTCCACCAGCTCCAAGCTCGCCCACACCCTCTCCCAAAACAGCATCCAAGCAATCCATAACAGTACCCTCGGCTTCGGCGACGTCTACTTTATACACGTGCCCGCCCGAACCGACAAACTCGATTCCCTTCGCCTTCTCACCTCCATCACCGACATCTCCTACAAAATCATCCCAGGCGTAGACGGCAGAGAACTTCCCCACGTCGCTTGGCCAGGCTTTTTCAAAGAAGGAGTGAAAGCCGCAAGCATAATCGGCTGCTGGCGCGCTCATATAGATGCCGCCGCCGCCATCCTCGACAACAACCTCTCGTCCGCCTTGATTCTCGAGGACGACGCCGATTGGGACGTATCCTTGAAAGACCAACTCACCCGATTCGCCCTCGGGAGTCGACACATCCTCGACGCGCCCACCTCCTCGGAGCCTCAATCCCCTTATGGCGATGGCTGGGACATGCTTTGGATCGGCCACTGCGCACAAGGCGAGCCCAAACAACCCTTTTCGCGCTTCATCATCACCAACGACACCACCGTGCGTCCGGCCGGTCACCGCTGGCATCTATGGAACCCTGAACCAACCCTGACCTGGGACCTCCCCCACAACCGTACCACCCGCGTGGTGTACCGCTCCGCTGGCGGTATGTGTTCCTACGCTTACGCGCTCTCTCACACCGGCGCACGTAAGTACATTTCGGAGCTGCTCCTTCCCAAATTGAGCCACGAGATATGATTTCGGAAGTATCGGGACTTTTTCCCCTACCCTCAAAATCTGTCTTGGATACTCCAATCCGTAGCCTCGAATCCGCAACTTTGCTGACTCGGAACATCCGTGCACGTAGAAAAGATGCTCTACTACCTCTCCTACTCCCACTTCGACGATCCCGTCGACATGGGCCACTCCCGGCTCTGTAAGCAGGGCAGCAAGGGCGAGATCGATTTCTCCTGCGTCGTCTCCTACCCCGGGCTCGTGTACACCGCGTCGGTGCAAAACGACATCAACTACCACCCGGACAAGCCGCGGAAAGATCGCGACAAGAAGAAGAAGACGTCCGGGGCGCGGAACCTGGTGTTTGGCATGAGGGAGAATATGAGGAATTTGATTGAGGGGAAGGAGGCGGAGGGAAGGGGCGGGGAGGAGGAGGAGATGAGGAGGGAGATGGGGGAGATGGGGATGTGGTTTGATGAGGGGAAGATGGCCCTGAGAGGTGATATTATCTAGAGGGGAACCTATAAGCTATGAATAACGTTGGAGGTTTGAAGTTCCTGGGCGCTTCGAGTAGATAAGCGCTGATCCAATCGTACTCGCCATCCTTCCTCAACAGCACGCAAAGCATGTGTGAAATCAAGTCCACATCCATCGCCATTACCATCCGTCTTACTTTAAGCTCCGTACACGCGTCAACATCAACCCTTACCATCACCCAACACCAGTGAGCATAGCCGTGATGACCCACTTCAAGGCGGCGCAGTGCCAATAATAATCAACCAGCCACGCCTCAAGCAACCAGCCTTGCCCACTAGGCCCATCTCAGCAAGGCATTGCTACTCTCTCTCTCTCTTGCTGACAAACCATGCATGGAGCTGATAACCAGTTGACGAGATTTCACATCCGATCTCAACGAATTGAACGACGTTCGTAGCGCAGCCATCAGGCCAAGTATGTCTCTGCATCGAGAACGAGCTAGCAGCTTGTACGGAAAAAAGACATGCTCGATGCGAGCGAGCGTGCGTGATCTCAGGCACCGTAGGTAAGTTGGTAGGCAGTGCGGGGTTCAGGTACAACGTCTTAGGCCACCTTACTACAGCTCGCCTTGCTACTATTCCATTAGACCGGCATAGCCATTATTTACAATTACCTTCCAATACGCGTCTACATCCCGACATCATTTGCCAAGCAAAGGATAAAAGGCATGCATCCAGGGAGAGATGTTGTATAGATTCTAAGAAACATTGTGTATAATTATTCCGACTTCCATTTTGTTTACTTGGGCAATAGCAGCCTTTTTACCGGACTTGATGTACAAGACTATGATCTCTGGGGACTGCATCTCCGAATCTCGTCTCTAATGAGTTCTTCACCTTGAGCCTAAAGGAGTCATTGGCAGTATCGCTCGCTGAGATGAGTCTCAGTCAGAAGGAATCTGAAGGAAATTGAGACTCAACAACGAGTCCGGTTTCCATGGATTTGGTCGTCCGAGTACCTTTCTCTCCATTGCGATGTTGGCACCAAATTAAGCGCTTCGCGGGATGACGTAATCGGTCACGTGGGGCATGTCGCCAGGAACTCGGGTGCGGATCATAATGACTTGCTCAATGGAAAGTGGTATCTTGTGATGGCTCTCCTCCAAGAGACAGCTGCATTAAAAGTGGGAAGGTATAACGAGAAACTTTCTACAGCTAGCCGTTTTTAGTATAGCGTGCATGCGGAATCCTTACTTTAAGATTTCCTGCAGCAGACTTCCTGGAATTCATCATCCTTGCTATTGTATAAGAAATGGTCCAATTTCGAACATGACAATCCTGAGCCCCATCATCCTGGTGCGTACAGAGATTGGGTTAATCTTGATGAATCATTTCGCTCTTCGAGGGCACCACAGTCCTTCATGCCGTTTTGTAGTGAGATAGCGATGCGGAAGGGAGAGCCTGGGCTTAGCATGTTCTGCTTGCAGCGTCAGGTGGATGGCCTCCCGAGTCCAGAGGTAAGAGAAAAAGTATTAACACCTATAGATGAGAAATTTGCCCCATTCCTATTTCTAGGCAACCAATTTCTCTGCATTAGCTGCATTCGAATGCCGGCCCATTTGATGCAAGGTACGGATTGAGTGACTCATATCTCCTGCATACTCAATCTTTAAAAAGCCTTTTGGCTTCCTGTTTCTATTCAATCTCTTCGGACACAGCTATCATGGGCACCCGGGGGTATAAGATCATTCGCTTCCGCGGTCGATATTATTGCTTTTACAACCATCTTGACAGCTACCCAGCAAACTATGGCGAAGAACTAGTGGACTGGATCCCCGGTGATCCAGAGGAATACCAGAAATGGTTGGCCGAGCAGCGCGCAGTTGCTTCCAAGTGGGATTCAGCCCTCGAAAATTTCCTGCATGTGAAGCGTCCCAATGCCGAAGAAACAAACGACCCGGAACTCGATGACCAGCACTCAGGAACTGCAAGTGAGGTATCAGAGGGAGCACCGCTGAACTGGTTTCATGGTGTTTGTAAATATGACACTGACCTTCCGCTCCCTTCGTATAAGCCAATATTCAACGATCTAATGATTGAATGGGTTTATGTCATCGATCTTGACAGAGAGATCTTTGGTGTCGATCACGGTGCTCATTTCACGATGAGAGATATACCGAGGTCTGAATGGATACATGCTCTTGCGAAGACTGGCGCCGGACGTCGACTTTCGCTGCCGGACCTGTTACCCGAACACACGACCACAAGCTTAGTTGTAAGGAAAGGTCCTCCAGATGTGGAATTGCATCGGTTATACGAGGGGCTGAGTGTCGGTATCGTCACGTCGAAAGGAATCAACGGGTTCCATCCGGCACAGCGACACGAACCACTCTTCTGCGCCAGAATCTTTCAAACCTTCCAACGAGCTCAAACGCAAGTGCTTGCTCACCTTCTCCTGGGATGGATGCCCGATGACTTTCCTTTCCGGGAAATCGCCTTCACTATTCTGTGCCTGGCCACTGGCCGCCAACACGTTTCGCTCGTGGAGGACGTGCGCGTAGCCAACGATGAGGCTCATGGCAGCGCGAACTTGATGAATAACACTAATGATGATGTGGAACCGGAATTTCTTGCTCACATGGGTGTCGGCTCTCACCTCAATCATAATCCTGCCGGTTCTGCCCCAAAATCGTCCATGTACTGGTTCGAAGGTATTCTAGTACACCTGGTCGCACGGCTGGACAACCCCGATGTAGTTCCCGAAAGCGTTGCTAGAGTCGTCCAATGTGCTCGTGAGAGTTGTTCACGGCAGTCTGTCGATGCAGTGCTGATCTCAATCGCCCACGTCGTCCTTGTCAGAGTGTTTGCGGGTGGCAAAGTGCAGCATACTAAACCACTCCCTCTTTTCATTTTCGGTGACCAACCCTGCCAGGAGCCGCGAGAAAGATTTTCAGAATCCAAGCTCAACGACTTGCTGCAGCGCAAGGAACGTCTTGTGGCGAGGATAGATGCCAGAATTGAGAGACAGGCTGGGCAGAATGATGATCCTGACCTCACTGAGAATGAGGGCGACGAAACCGAAGGCTCGGAATCTGAGTACGAGGAGGGTTTTGGTGGGAGCATTAGTTTTGACCTTCCTAAAGCGGAACACCTGAGCAAGAATTATTACGAGATCACCAAGACCGAGCCGTCATTTCTTAATTTGGCCTTTTTCCTTCGTCCTTCCACGCGAACTACGGTGCAGCTCTCAGCAGGATGCTTTCCTATGGAGATCTATCGCCTCATCAACGAGAACATAGAAGACGTCGAAACCCATGGCGCGTGGATGGCAGTCAGCTCAGAATTCAGGGAAATGTGCTTGCAGAATTCCAGCATCATTGAAGGATGGGAACTTTTGCCCAACGAAGCGACGATGGCCTACACGCACGCCCGCGAAGTCTGGAACGAGCAACAGCCGTCTTGCTACAGGCCTGAGCATATCAAACGTTGGAGGTCCCTACAGACTATTGAGCCGGGTTTGATGCCGGGGATTCGCGCTGTAGAGCGGGCTACGGCCTCGCGGCGGGACATCACGATTGATCGTATGCGCTCTGATCATCGAAAGCGGGCCGACCAAAAGATCTGGCGGGTCTTGGTGGGCAAGCATCGACATCGGCGCAGCCTCTTGTTGGACATGAATCTTTGTCTCAGAGACGTGGAGAAGCATTTGCAAGGGTGAATTTGTTTGCGAAATTTCGGTTCTTGTCCTACTAGAGGGCTCAGCATCAGGTATCAGGTTCCAAACCTCTAGAAGCTACCGCTGCGACCATGAGTATGTTGTAGAATTTGTGTAATAGATTGTGTGAACACTTGGGCAGACTCCAATGGTAAGATGTCAGCTGTTATATGTAGGCACTCTCGGGGTGAGCGAAAACATGTCTTAGAGTGTGCGAGGTAATTGGTGGTGGAGGTCGGAGGTCGCAAAGGAGGAGATCCGGATTGGTGGTATGAATTATCTACGGGTCATAAATCTTGATCCGGTCACGTGCTCTATGATAACGAGCTGCGAAATCATGCAAGGCGCCCGATGGTCCTGGACCATTTAGCGGACCATTGGTCCGGACTAGTCCGAGGTTTTGATCAATGATCCTGGACTGGTTCAAGGTGTCTGGACCACTGCTCCGGACCAATAGTCCTGATGGTCCAGCTATCTGCTTTGGGGGTTTGATTTCGCGTGAATATTTGATCCCGATAGGGTACGGTGTTAGCTCAAAGACAGTCTTAAGAGTGAGATCATAAAGCTATAAGGGTATCTGAATGATTGTTTCGACTAGGTATCTTACGGAGAAAGATATATACGCCTGCAGGACGATGGGGCCATGGAAGTCTTAGAAGAGGCTCTGGACCAGTAAGACCAGTGGTCCGGACCATTTATATAGCTTCAATTTGGACCGGTCCAGACCATCGGGCGCCTTGGGCCGAAATGACTGTGGCAAAGCGGCCACAAGTAAGCAGTAAGATTCCAACACATATTACAGTCAACAATATTGAGCAAAGAAAGGTACAAGAAATGACTGAGAATCATGTCTAATCTAGCACTTCGCGACAAATCCTTTGGCGGTTGAGCCGAGTATAGAAATGAATAGTGGCTAAGAATAGTAGTTACACAGCTGACAATCATTGCAACGCTACGAATCACTTTGCTTGGAGTCGTCAATGCTTTTACTCCAAGCACGATCCACTATCATTGCCTCGAGCTGCATCAGCCATCGGTGCAGCTGTATGTAATCCGGATAGACATCTGCAGTGTGCCGCCTAGTCGACTGGCGTCGAGGCTCGCAGACGTGTCTCGGTCATCTCTGACCCTCACAGCACCTATCCATCCTACCCTGTAAGCTTTGCTCAGGAACGCCATGCTCAAGCGGCGAAATTCCGTCGCACGTCCCGAATTCGCAGCGTTCGTCTATCCGTAAGTCAGCCAGTAAATTCGTCACGACGTTTGTCGAAAGACGGACCGTCTGCGATTACACGCAGGGCATTCCGACGTCGGAGCCCAAAGGTCGCCCAAAGGGTGAGGATCCCGAGAACGGAAGCGATGCAGCCGAATATGAGGTTGCCAATGTCCCCGGGACTTAGTTGAGACTGATGGTGGATTGGAAAAGCGGCCGCTGGGGAGAATGGAAAATTGCTGCCGGGTGATGTTGCGTGTGGCTGGGTGTTATTGCGAGCCAACATCTTATTGCTGTTGGATGAAGCCCAAAGAGGCTTTTGATGCTGCAAGTGTTTTGTGGACAGCGGTATGGTAAGATGTTGGGAATGAACTGAGTTGAATGACATTAATGTGGGCGAAATACCAAGCTCGCTGTTGTTTTTTTGAAAAAAAAAGGGTTAGATAGAATGAGCCGATGTCTTAGGTTGAGAAGAAGTTCTGAGGGATATATATAACCAGACGTAATCGAAAATCAGTGGTTGCAGCCATGCTTGGGTCGCAATTAGATCTGTAACTGGATGGTCTTTCACCACAGGACTTTGGCCGGTCAAGCTGAACGTCAAATCACAGACGTCCTCAAGGATCAGAGTAATCCTTGATTTCCAGTCTCAGCCAGATTCGCATCATATCCGCTGGCTGTAGACGCATATTCACACGCCAGAAATGCGCCTTGAGCAGCCCATCACTAGCAAAGCACTAAGATCCCTTCCAGCGGTACACGCTTAGGTAGTCCCGACGGCAATTTCTCCTCCTTCTGTCATGACAAAGAAAATACCCCGCCAGACTTCCAATCTCTTATAAGAATTACCCTACCAAGCATTTCCCGCGAGCCTCGAAGGCTCAACGGGGATCAGACGCGAACCCGTACGGTGCTAATCTTTGTGACGGAAGTGGTCGATGCATGCCAGTCAATGTGGAGTACAAGGACGCAGCCAACCTTACCTTGAGGTGGCTGTACGCTAATTCTATGCACTTTCAGACAAGGCTACAGGGTGCACGCTGATAGTAACAAGGTTTTTGCCATCCAGCGTGATACTAATCACTCCTTCGGCACATGGCTACTGCAATGATGGACAAGCCATCTTCCAGTAGTCTTTCATACTCAGAAAGCCCGGATTGGGATCCAGCCATACCCTCTTCTGCTTCATGCAAACTAGTGAACGCGATTCTCATCTGGGCGACGCTAATACTCTAGGCCGCGGATGTTGTTGAAGCCGCAGATTGAAACCAATAGTGACAGTCTGTATTCTTCTAAGAAGTCGCTACAGATGCGGTCCGACATCCCACATCCTCGTCGATCTTAGTCTCTCATGTTTAACAGCAGCAGACATCGCTGCGCCATTCATTCACGCACCTAGCTAATTCCTTATCATTCTCCGTTACCCCACGAGGCTTTAACGTAAAGCGAGCGTCGACGCTAATGTCACAAAGAAGCGTCAAAAGGCAGTTTTGGAGACTGATACTGATTCAATTTGCTTGCTGAGATCAGCGAGGGCTGGCAGGACCGGGTGTGAGGCTAGAAGACAGTCATGCGCAACGACAGACCTTTGGTTCAATTGGCAATGGCGCTGAAAGTGTTCTCGCCAAGATTGGAGATATTCGGGGCGTAGACACAATGAATGGGCATAGATTTAGATGAGACAAGGCGAGTGTACTGATCATTAATTCCGTTATTGTGTGTCAAGACCAGATCAGTGCATAAGGCAAAGTCCAGCGGCAAAAGAAGCAAAGGAACGTCAAGAATGAAAGTTGTATGCGATTCAGAGTGCGCCAAGTGGCAGTTGATGAAATGGCATTAGAAAGATTGCAGCGCCGGGCCAACGGGAAAACAATAATGAGATGGAGCAAAATCTTAAACGTGAATCCGCCAGAGACCACATGTTGGCGAGAACGGATGCAGCCAAAAGGTCTTGGGTCTAATTTGCTTTAGATCTTTTGGAGGATAGGGTGACGGATAGTTTATTGTATGATGTAGCCTGAAGGAATGTATTTGTATGGCGATAGGTGTCCAACCGGGAACACCTAATCACTTGGCTCTGACTGCTCAGTAATCAGTCAGAGTATGGTTGATGTCAATTGCACGGTTGAGAAAGGACAATGCCCACCTTACACAGATTATTTGACGCTTTAGCTCCGACTTTAGCCACGACCATCTCTCATTTCTGGGTCTGAGACCAGGGCAGCGATGGTGAGGCGATGCTCAGGGCTGTAAGCGCTATTGAGTTGGCCCAGTGATGATGCTTGGCGATTGCTTGATAAAGAAGACGACGTAGACCGAGCTGTCAGGGCTGGGTAAAATGAGCCTGCATGAGGTTGGGCCAAGTGCTGGTGATGGAAGAATCTCTCGCCAGTGCTTGGCGTGTCAATTGGTTGCATACGAGGACCAGTGTCGTATTCCATTACGCTGGTAGGTGATCCGTAGGTCTCTGAGTCCATCGGATCCCAGGATAATGACTCGTTGGGTCTTTCCCAGTCCCAGTTTTGTGATGATGGGGTCGATACTGTGGCTTGTAGGTGATGGAAGGCAGGGTCTCGCTCTGAGGTGTGGGCCCGTGGGTAAAACCAACTCGGTTGTTGAAGTATCTGAATTGACCGGCTGATATTGATTCCTTCGCGTGTGACGCCTGACTCGACATGGTCATGCTGGCTCGTACCAAAGTTGCTTTTATCGAAAGCCGCTTTGCAAAGAGAACCTGCTGGCTCCATACCCTCTTCCAATCTGCGTTATATTTCTTCGACATGTCTAGTGTCCCACACGAACGCTGACTCTGGCAGATCTGGTCTTTCTGCTAGGAAATCCCGCCAACACTTATGTACAGACAGTAAGGTCCGGATGACCTTGTTATCATCCCAATCACTCGCGCACGCCAAATTTCTATAATGGTCATCAACATGGTTTATCAGACCATCGAGCGAGCCGCAGTAGAAACCGCAGAATCCACAGGCGAAATGCTTCAGGTCTGCAGTGTATTTGGAGAGATTGGCTAGTTCTGGGCTATCGCTGTAGCCGTGGTGCTTTTTGTAGTGCTGGATGAGATTCTCCTTTCTAGTAAAACTCTTGCCGACACACGTATCAACGTCATGGTTATTGGGGTGGTTTGGATTAGGGTTGGAGATATGAACTAGCGTCTTTTGTGGAATGCAACACCATCGTGTATCACGGATATGTCTTCTGTAACTATCAAGCGAGGTATGAGGTGAGGTGGACGATTTACATTTGAAGCACCAGCGATCGTACTTTCTGGATGTAGCCGCTGATGAGCCTTGCCCTCCTCCTATAACAGGCGTTAGTCAGAGAAAGTACAATCAAGTCTGCGGATACTAACCAGGTGGGCGTGCGTCATTGAGCCAGGCGTGAACACGCTCATTTGAGCAGTCCATCAGAGTAAAGCCTGCCTGGAGCTCCTCGGGCGAACGATTTTGATCCAATCCGCGTTCGCCACGGCGCCAGGAGCGAATGCCTTCCAAGTAGGCAAGGATGTCGGGAATGGGAATCCCTCGGAGAATAGCAACAGCTCTACACTGTTCCGCGGACGGGAGCCCATTATAGGATAGGCTTAGATGTGTATCTGTTTGCGATATGCGCGTTGAGTCTCGTTGTTGTTGTTGCTGCTGCTGTTGCTGATATTGCACTCTTGGTGCTGGTGCTGCGGTTTGAGAAAGAAGGACGGGTGTGGTGGACGAGATGGGTGGCGACGGAGGGACACGGGCCATTGTTCATACAGTGTCCCGTAGGTACTAATGATATGGTGCTAGTGCCGAGCAGGTAGCTTAAAGCTGTTGCACGATAGTTGAATGACTGGAGGAGAACATAAAGTACTTGATGCTGTCAAATACGAACTAAGAGAAAAGACTACAAAGACCGATAGAGTCCGAGAGGACAGCACGGAATAGGGATGGAAAAAGAGAGATGGAACGGATATATGTAGAAAGAAGCGAGCTCTTTCACTCTACCATCCCCCAGAAAGCTCAAATGAAACATGCATCTCTCTGTTCTATTGGGAACATGGCAGCGCACTAAAATCCGGCAGCGGTCTCTGATCCTTGCTGCTTTCACCACTTCGGCCAGCCATCAGACTCCACCTGCTGCTTTCCCTGCCAACCCTTTTGTACCGGGAGGCCATCCAACAGCATCAGCTGCGACCCACCAGAGATGGTCAGCAACGGCCATATGTATTAAATACTGTTCTACGTAAGGATGGTGGATGCGGGACGATCGTTCAATATGCACCTACCCCTCCCCTATGGCTGTATGCACCTACCCGTTCCCCATGGCTCTTCCGACGGTCCCGATTTGAAGAACGGGTCCCATACCCCAGCGACTTCTCATCCCAAAGCAGAAAGTTAGCTGTATAGATGGACATAGCGTCGAAGAGTGTGAGAGATGACTTTACTTCCCTGTCTGACAGCGGCCGCTTCGAAGACGGACCATGTTTCTGCTAAACCTTATTGGTACGACATCTCCCCAGAGGGGCGACAGCAAGACACTCGAAGCTGGGGTCAAGGGATGATCCTTTCTGTCTTCTTTTCTGATTGCATGGCCAATCAATTAGACCACTATGCAATTCACAGATTCAACATAAGCTACCTTTTCAAATCCGAGATGATGAGTTGGGTGTCCCGCCATCACTTCGTCATCTCACTTCCAAGAGAGGGTTTGGTGCAATCCGTTCACCCCTCTCACCACCAAGTGCGTAGAGATATCGCAACATGTCCAGCCATGGACCAGAAAGCCGCCTGGCTGTCCATGATAACTAGACTGGCCTGGCTGCCTTCGAATCCATCTTGCCATCCTCAACATGGCACACCCTGGTAGGCCAGCAAATACCTCGGCCAATCGCCTCGATGGCTTGTGCGACCCAAAAACCACAAGCACATCCTAAGAATGGCATGGAGCCTATGAGATGATTGCGCATGTTCGAGGGGCCCGAAATGAGGCCAGCCATGAAGACGAAAGCTGATGCATTTTGATTATGCAAGTTTCGGGCGGTATTCAACCAATCAGTGCTCATGCACGATCGCGCGTTTCTGCAAAGTCTGCGGCTCTGTGAATGTAATGCTGCATAGTCGACCCCGAGACGCGCATCGAAGAATCCGAGAACTAACTCGGACTGTCGATCCACGCTCGACATGCATGATGCGGAAAATAGGGCAAATACATGGCGGAAGCTCCCATGGCCCAAGGAAATTCCCAAGTGGTCCTGTCAGAAAGGAAAGCCGACTGTCAAATGCACGTCACTCTACATTGTCTTCGCCAGCCATAGGTAAATTACTCTTTCTCCTATTTTCTTTTTTTTCTTCTTTTTTCTTACTTATTCTTCTTTTTGGGAGCTGATAGGTGGACACCCAATTTTGATACATGGACGCCCTACTCACACCAAATTTCTGTCGCCGAGCTTTTACCGTTGGCCCCCGGCAGGGCTAGTTTGTTTAAGATTCAGCGCACCC